>OW203664.1:20367500-20410000 GCA_934044485.1 Apeira syringaria
ATCCTCGGCGGACTGGTCATCGCATGTACAGAAAGGGGTATCGAGAAGTTTGAATCTGTACAGGTATGATCTTAACCCACAATGGCCAGTGAAGAGTTGCGTCCTAAGGGTTGTAATGTTTAACTTGTTTAGAATTTTGTAGGCTTTCTTGACGTCCGGAAAAAAGAGCTTGGTGGTCTCTCCTGCGACGTCTTCCATATATTTTGTCTGCCAAGCGTCCAATGTTGCTTGCCTGGTGGTTCGCCTGGCAAAGGAGAGAGGGAACGCATCGTACGTGGGCTTAACCTTTAACTTGAGTGCTGCTTCCTTGGCCAATTCGTCAGCAGCTTCATTCCCCTGTATGCCAACGTGGGCCTTCACCCAGAACAGACCTAAGTTAATTTTGTTGCTAGTGATGATGGTTCTGATTTTGTAGGCTAGGGGGTTTTCGCTTCCTTGGTCGCAGATGGCCTCGAGAGCCGATCTTGAGTCGCTTATAATGTTCCCGGCTTGAATCTTCCTCTTGACCATAAACTCTGCTGCACCAAGTATAGCGACAAGTTCCGCCTGAAACACACTGCAGTAGTCGGCAAGCTTGTACTTCATGGAGTGAGTTTGCAATTCGCCAGGCCAGCACGAGACTGCTGCTCCGACCTTTCCCTCGATCTTGCTTCCGTCGGTGAAAAGTTTGATTCCTGTGTCCACGATAGCACTGATATCGTCTTCTGAGTTGATAGAGGCAAAACTGAGCCGCTTCCTTTCCGCTGGGTGGGGTAGATCGAAGGGGCTCATTCTCGCCTCCAGCTCTCTACCCGGCAATGTATCTAGTGGTCGTCCGCGCTTGAGTTCGTATAGGGCCGCGTTTTCTCTTGCTCTCAAATCCAGAGGGATTATGCGAGCTAGCAGGGCACTGGCGACCATTGACGTAGTCCTGTGCGCCCGACAGATTGACAGGGCAAACATTCGGGTCAGTCGGTTCAGGCGCTTTGTAAAGTAATCCCTGTTCGTTGCTGCGGCCCAGACGCTAGAGGCGTAGAGAATGACAGGCTCTACTGCAGCGATGAACAGTAGCCTGGTTATCTCAGGATTTAGGCCCCAGGAAGTCTTGACGGCACGCGATAACATTTTATGGATGTTGACAGCTTTTCTGGCTACGTTCTCAAGGTGGGGGGAGAAAGTCAGTGAATCGTCTATTGTTAGCCCTAAAATCTTGATGTTGTCAGAGAGGGTTACCTGGCAGCCGTCAAACACGATTCTGGGTGTGTCGAACTTTAGCTTGCGCGTGATAACCACTGCCTGAGTCTTCTGAAGTGCGAACCTTAGCTTGGCGCTTCTTCCCCACTCGGACACCACTTTCAGAGCCGCGTTCATTTGTTGTTCGACTGCCAAGCCCGTGTTACCGACCGCGACGATCAGGATGTCATCGGCGAAAGCCTGAATGTGGGCTTCAAGGGACTCCGCAGACTTCATTAAAGGGTCCATTTGTATATTCCAAAACAGGGGTCCGCAGATGGAGCCCTGGACGCATCCCTTGTTTGTCGGCCTAGTTATGTCCTCTCCTAAATAGCGCAGGCTTATGCACCTGTCGTTCAGGTAACTGGTAATGACTCGCATTATCGTTTTATCTACTCTTTTTTGGAGCAGCTGTTTTATTATAAGTGGCCACCAGCAATTATCAAAAGCGCCTTCAATGTCTAACGACGCAATTGCAACTATCTTTTTGGCCTTGACTGCTGTTTTCACGATTTGGATTGCGTCGTATAGCGCGTCTTCCGTCCCTACTTGCGGGGTAAAGCCGTATTGACGTGGACTAAGTCTCCCTTCGCTTCCCAGACTCCAGGAAATCCTGGTGGCGAGCATCTTCTCCATGACTTTGCCCAAGACCGGCAGGAGTCCGATTGGTCTGTATGACTTTGGGACAGAGTAATCTTCTTTGCCAGGCTTGGGAATGATCTTGACAGTGGCTGCTTTCCACATCTTAGGAAAATAGCCTTGGTGAAGACAGAGGTTGAAGATAGCGAGTTGAAGATCCGGATGAGCGATGTAGGACCAGTGGCAGATGTCTGAAGTGAGGCCGTCCGCGCCAGGAGATTTCTTGGGGCTCATACCACCGTAAACTGTTATTAGCTCACAGTGTTGGAACGCCTTGCCGTCGTCCGGGTATTCCCCATCGCTGTCGATGATGTTCATCACTTGGGCGGCAGCTCGCCTGACTTCCTGCTGCTCCTCTGTATCAGTGCTTGTGTCATCAAGGGGAAAAAATGATGCAGCCAAGAGTTCGGCTGAGTCCCGTGGAGTTAGGAGATGGTCGTTGGGCGATGATCTTAATAGTTGGTCAGCCTTGTTTTTGCTGCAGATCTTTAAAACTCTGTAAGATCTTTGCCAGACTGTCTCTTTGGTTTCACCAGTGCAGAAGTCTTTCCAGCTTTCAGTTCTCGCGTCCTGAATCATAATCTTGTACTCCTCTTTGAGTTTAAGGTAATTGCTGATTACGTTTGCCTTCCTGCGCTGGTTGGCCTTTCCAATGCTCTTTCTCGCCCTGACAACCTCTGTCTTTTTTGTTGTTAGCTCTGGGGTCCACCACTTAATCTTGGGGTATGGCTTCTCAACGGGGATAATAGGGCAGGTTGACGAGATTGCATCCCTGATGGCTGTTGTGTATTGGTCGATTAGGTTGTCAATATCCGATAGTGAGGTTTCATTGACTTTTTCGACCGTAATTTGTAGTCGCTCCAGGGTGTCAACTAATTCTACTCGGAAGGCTGGCCAATCGGCTTTCTTCGTGTTGAAGATTCTAGTAGACGTCCTTGGAGTTGCAGTGTCAGTTTTCCCACACATGATCTCAAACTCGACCCAACGATGGTCGGATAGCGTGCTTACGTCGGTGTGAACTTTCCACGATGTTACTTTGTCCAGAAGTGAAGCCGAGGCGACTGTCACGTCGACTATGCTAGTGCAGAGAGTGTCGCCGCGGTATGTATGGAATGTTGGGGTGCTGCCTTCATTTAGAACATGGAGATCCGCCTGCAAGATGAAGTCCACGTACGACAAGCCCCTTCTCCCATCCCTTTGGCATCCCCACCAGGTGCTTGACGCGTTTACGTCGCCGCCGATGATGATTTCCTCTGTGTTGAGTTTGACAATTATGGCTAGCAGATTGGTAATGTCTGCATCGATATCCAATAACTTATCAAGATACACGCTAACTACGCCTATACGCCTACGGCCTTTTTTTACGATGCATGCGACTATGGTTTCAGACACTAATTCACTGTTTTCAATAATATCGAGGTTAGGATCGATGAGGACGACAGCTGCGCGGACAGGTTTGTCTCTATTATTAGTTAGCTTCTGGATAACTCTGAGAGGACCCGCAGATACATGTGCCTTGGCACCAACGTAGGGCTCCGACAGAAGCACCACCGAGATGCTCCTGCGAGTTGCAGAAAGAAGGCATTCCTGCATTGCAGCCGAGCCCCTGCCTAGGTTGACCTGGGCAAACCTTAGTGTACCGTGTTCCTGAGTTTCCTGGGTGTTAAGTGGGCCATCCTCAGCAGTAACTTACTGCTAGTCGAGATATTCGGTCCCACTTCTGCCACTCAGGGCACTCTGTGCTGTATGCGGGATGGGAATGTCCGAGTCGAGTCGTCCCAGCAGACCTACAGTGGGTGCAGGTGGGGGCGTCGTTACGACGCTGGCAGTCACGGGTGTCGTGATTTTCGGCACAGTAGCCACAGGTTGGAGCTTCTGCTTTGCATTCGCTAGCTCTGTGAGCATAGCCCATGCATTTGAAACATTGCAGAAGCGGGCTTTGATCGACCGCAGGCACGATCTGGTACCCCAGTTTCACCCGCGTGTCGTTCAGCCTGCTCCAAACCTGCGGCGAGACCTCGACTATGGCGTTGGTGAGAAGGCTGTTGCGCCCCTTGGTCCTTCTGATGACCCTTATCCTCAGCTGGTCCTCGGTGAGGTCCTTGAGCTTGGTCGTATTCTGTTTAATGAGGGCCTCCCCGATCCGTGCGTCTGATAGGTCGGCAGTAACACCTATTAGTCGCAGGAGAGGCCTCCTATCCTTAGGCTGCGACACCGTGAGCTTTGAGGATTTAGTCCGGATCTCCTGCGCGAGGTGTTCGCGGTCTTCCTTGGACTCACAATTAACTATCACTCTCTGTTTGCTGACCTTGCGCATCCCACTCACGCCCACTCCCAGACCAACCACATCGATTTTCTTTTTAATGTCCTCCATCACATCATTGCTGGTGTGATGGGGAATTGCAGATTCAACCAGTATCGGGAACTTAGGTCTCAGCATAGCCTCCCTGTATGAGGCTATGCGAGTCCCATTCCCGCCGTCTGGAGGAGCAGTGCGTCGGCTGGAAGTTTCAGGGTGTGGGTGGTAAGCGCACAGGTCAGTGTTTTGCGAACAGAGAGAATGTAGTTCCTTTCCTGGGTGTTGCGGGACTGGGCCCTGGATCATGAGGGCTTCTATTGCGGCCAGCTTGGTTTGCACTTCAGCAATCGCCACTTCAGTGCCAAGTCCAGATCCCTGCTCCTGCATATGATGCACCATGCCAACCTGACCCATCTCTTTAATTTGATCGACGGTGCTCCCGATCTCTTTGAGGTGGCACTTCACCGGTTTAACCACCTCAAGCAGGTCTTCCAAGAGTTCAGACCTGCTCGGTGGTGTGACCTCACGTCGACTGTGGAGCTTGGTGATGTCGTCCTTTATGGTTCGCAGTTCTGCCATTAAGGGTTTGACAGCTTCCGCAAATGCGTCCGTATTCAGTGTGACTGGAGTTGGAATCTCGTGCGCATTTGGTTTGTCAGCTGTTCTGGCGAGTGACTTTAGCATGATGTTGACATCAGCAATTTCAGCTCGCAAAACATCTATCCGGGCGCCAAGTTCCTGCACCATACTCGCTGGTTGCTTGGTGTCGCACGGCTCGGACAATGCCTGTCGCATGGAGTTCAGCGTTTCCTCAAACGAGATTAGCTGAGTTTCTATGGCTGAAATGCTCGCAATTGGAGCAGCCATTTCAAAACTCAGCCATCCCCAGACCGCTTCAATCCTGTCGTGAGTGGAGGTTAACAGGTCGTGGGTGTCTTGTAACCTGCAGGAGTGGCCGCTGGCAATGTCGGAGATCTGCTTAAAGTGGGCGCGCTCGGCTCTGACAGCGTCTTTTGCCGCTCGCGTCCTCTCCTGCTCAAGAGCGACTCTGTGCCTGGACCTGCTATCCGCAATAGAGAGCACTAACTCGTATAGGCCCTGCAGGCTGTCGATGGCTTCTGTTTTGTACTCTCTCTTAATATTACCTGAGCGTTCCAATGCCAGTTTGCCAGCCTGCAGGAGCTCGTTAGCTCTCTTTGTTGCCAGGTCCATGGCCAATCCTGTTCCAGCAATGCTGGATCGTCTGCTGGTGGCTGATGCCACGCTCTCCAAGTCAGACCATTCCTCCCCCGCTCTGGGTGTTGTATCCGATTGAAGGAGCCGGTCTATGAGCTCTGCACCAGGAGGAGTGGCTTCGGTACGTGACTCGACTTCCCCAGGTGTAGCAGGGGCGACAGGTAGCTCCGCCGGATTTGCTGGACCCTTGAGGGTGTCGGATGGCGACGGTCCTTGCAACAAAGGCTCGCTATCAAGGGGCTCCCTCAATGGATCTGCCTCCCTTATTGCCTCTGCTTGGGCTGCGAGGATCGCTTGCCTCCGCAACGGAATCGGCGGCAGCGGCTTTGCTGCTTTTTGTGACCCCCTAGAGGTGGCCGAAGAGGGGCCGGACCGTTTGGATCCTTTTGAAGACTGGAAGGAAGAAGGGGCATTGACATCCATTAAGGGGCCGGACCGTTGGGATCCCCTGGAGGATAGGTTAGAATAAGGGGGATTAAGATCCATGGAGGAATCCTTCGAGGTAGCCGAAGACTCCTTCGCAGAAGCACAAGATCCCTTTGAAGGAGGTGGAGATGAAGATCCCGACCTCTGTGACATGATGGAGTGAAAGTTTAGTCAAGCCGGTATGAGGAGACCCCACCACAGACACCAACAGCGAAGTCTCGACTTCGTACGACCAGCGGTGTCAAAGTTGTTGGGCAAACAAATGTTGCTCACCCAAAAGCCGCTGCCGTTGCCCTGAACGTGTAGAGAATCGGCTGTTGTTGTTGATGCTGAAAACCGCAGCGCTCTACGACGCAGCAGTCCAGAGATATACCAGTGCAAATTTCGGGATACAAGTGTATCCCTGTTATCGGACGGGGATATCTCCGGAACTAAACGTCGCAGAGTTTCGCGGAAAAGTTTGTAGCGCTTGCAATCGGATGCACTACAATACCCGTATTTTGAAGGTTAAAAATTAAAGAAAAAATTTTTCCAAAAATTTTAAAAAAATTTTAAAAATTTAGGTTAGGTTAGGTTAGGTTAGGTTAGGTTAGGTTAGGTTAGGTTGGGGTGCGAGGTCAAGCCACCTCCTCGTGGTGCACCCCGGGCAACAGTGGACAGTGGGTCGCTGGCGAAGAGCTTGACGTGGGGGGACGTCTCTCCACTTCTGCCCTATAGCGTTGATAGGTTGAAGTGGATGAGGCAAGATGGCGTTCGAGTGGTGGGACCGCCATAGGGGGGGAGAGCCAGGAGTCCGGCGAGGGGCTCAGCGGACCTTCGGGTCGGAGGATGGCTGGCCTGCAAGGCCGGCGGCGCGGCAGGGAGGGTCAACTCGGCCACCCTGTCGGGCACGAGGTGGAGTGGCGACGTCGAGTCGCAGCGGACCTTCGGGTCGGTGGATGGCCGGCCTTCAAGGCCGGCGGCGCGGCAGGGAGGGTCAACCCGGCCACCCTGTCGGGCAAAACTGGGACGGCGGCAATATGCTGCAGCGGACCTTCGGGTCGGTGGATGGCTGGCCTTCAAGGCCGGCGGCGCGGCAGGGAGGGTCAACTCGGCCACCCTGTCGGGCAAAACTGGAACGGCGGCAATATGCCGCAGCGGACCTTCGGGTCGAAGGATGGCGGGCCTGCAAGGCCTGCGATGCGCGGCAGGGAGGGTCAACTCGGCCACCCTGTCGGGCCCCATGCGTCTCCGAATCCTACGGTTCGGTGCCCGCCAAAAGGATGCATGGTCGGGGGGAACCCGGCCACTAGGGCACCAAAAAGGGACCTCACCCTTAAAAGGAAACAATATGGAAACTCAGGCGATTGTTAATAATCCCCAGGTGGGTAAAGCCCACCCTTCGCGAGAAGGCAGCCCCATCGTATCTGGGGGGGGCAGCAACCGCCTCGTGGGCTCCGGCCGGAGCTCACGTACCGACGACCTTGGCAAAACGACAAAGGAATCTGATTCTGCACCAAACGACGACCACAGCAAGACCACGGACACCGATAAAAAGGAGAGAACTCCCTTAGTTCGCCTCTTTCGTTGCGACGAAAGCGCGGCTAAGGAGAGCCCCTCGGAGACTTCGGACTCCGAGGCAATGGTTTGGGAGACGGTTTCGTCTCGCAGCAATGCGAGACGACTCCGGAAACGCCAGAGAGGCGCTAATGAAGAAGAGGACCAGGGTGACTCCTCACCGTCACCCAAGGTCCCAACTGCGCAGCGTGGGAGAGGGCGCCTGCCCACCACCTCGAGGCACCCATCACCCCGAGCTGCGCTAGAGGAGAAACGGGCCGCCGCCGAGCAGTCGCTCGACGAAGAGCTCGAGAAGAGGGCCAACTTCCGGAAAGTTACGGTGCGTATGCCGGAAAATCCCCAACTGGGCAGCTGTGATGCCGCCCAGCTGGAGAGCATGGTGATGGACTCGGTGGACACCGTTTTGACGGTGGCCACCAAGTCCAAGCGCTTAAAGGGCACGTGTGTCAAGGCCTTGAAGGACGCCGCTGCGACCATCAAGGCCTCGTTCCAGGAGGCACGTGCCCGCACGATTACGGAGGAGATGGCCCTCCTCGTCGAGGCGAACAAGCAGCTCTCGTCGGACCTCAAAGAGCTCCGACGTGAGCTGCAACAGCTGAAGGCGGCCCGAGCGCCTCCCGCCCCGACCCCCCCTGCGGTGCCGGCTAGGACCTCGGCCCAATCCCCCCTCTCAGAGGAGGCCATGCGGCAGATCGTGGTGACAGTGGGCACCATGATGAACGCACGTCTCGAGGCCTTCGAGGAGAGGCTGCTGCCGGCCAGGACGGTCAGGCCCCCACTTGCCGCGGATCGGCGCAGGGAGGCCGAGTCGCGCCCGGCGGTGGCCTCAAGCCGCAGCACTGCGCCCGCCCGCGCCCCAGCGAGGACCCCAGCCACCCAGACGCGTGGCTCACGGGGTGCCCCCACACCGGCGCCGCGCTTTGTCCCCGCCCCCGTTCCGGCTCCACCGTCTGAGCCGTGGAATGTGGTGGCGAGGCGAGGTCGGGAAAGGGAGAGAGAGAGGGAGAGAAACCATCCTCCGGCGCCAAAACCTGCTCCTACCTCCAACTCCAGAGGTAAGAAGAAGAAGAAGGCGAAGAAGCCCGCTCCAGCATCGCAGACCAACGGTGCGCGCACGGCTAAGCTCCGTCCCCCGAAAACGGCAGCCGTCGTACTGACGCTGCAATCAGGGGCGACGGAGAATGGCGTGACTTTTGCCAAGGTCCTCGAGCGGGCCAAGGCAAGCATAAACCTCAGAGAGTTGGGGGTGCCGCCGTTGAAAATCCGAACGGCGGCCACCGGCGCCCGGATCCTGGAGATCGCCGGACCAGAAAATGCCAGCAAGGCAGACGTTCTGGCCGGAAGGCTCCAGGAGGTGTTCGGGAGCGAGGAGCATGTGAAAGTCTCCAGGCCGGTCACCACCAGTGACCTCAGGGTCAATGGCCTGGATGACTCCATCACGCCGGAGGAGTTGAAGGAGGTGCTCGCGAAGGCGGGCGACTGCCCTGTGCAGAACATCTCCGTCGGCGCGATTCGCCGCGGAGCCGGAGGGATGGGGACCGCCTTCGTGCGCTGTCCCACCCTGGCGGCCAAAAGGGTCATGGCCAGTGGGGGACGCATTTTGGTGGGCTGGGTAGCGGCCCGGGTCGTCGTCCTAGACGCTCGACCCCGCCGCTGCTTCCGTTGCCTTACGCTGGGCCACATTGCTGCCCAGTGTAAGTCCGACGTTGACCGCAGCGATGAGTGCTATCGCTGCGGTCAAAAGGCCCACAAGGCCCGGGACTGCTCCGCCACTCCCCACTGCACCATCTGCGAAGCAGCTGGGAAGTCGGCGGACCACCTCTCCGGGGGCAAGGCTTGCGCCAAGCCCCCGGCCAAGTCAGGGGCCAGGAGAAGGGCCGCTGCGGCTGAGGCCAAGGCCAAGCCGCGGCCGCCTCCCCCCGACAAAGGGCCAGCGGCTCAAATGGAGGTGGGTTAATGGCATTAACCTTCCTCCAGGCGAACCTCAACCACTCCGCCCGGGCACAGGATTTACTCCTTCAATCCCTGGCGGAGCGGTTGATCAGCGTTGGTGTGATCGCCGAGCCGTACGCCGTCCCACCCCGGGTTGACTGGGTTGGGGACCTCGACGGCTTAGTGGCGATCACCACACAGTCGCCGGCCCGCTCCCCCCCCCTCGAAGGTGGCCCGAGGGGCAGGGGATACGTGACGGCTTGTTTGGGCCAAGTCGTCATCGTCGGTGTGTATACCTCCGGCAACAGGCCGGTTCACGAGCTGGAGACTCTTCTCGGTGAGGTGGGGACCTTCATTGGTCAGACCCGCCCACGCCCCGTTGTCGTGCTCGGGGACTTCAATGCCAAATCCTTGGCGTGGGGGTCCCCGGCGACGGATCTTCGGGGCGACATGGTGTTGGAGTGGTCAACCGAGGTGGGTCTCTGTATCGTGAACCGAGGCAGGGAGAACACCTGTGTCCGTCAACAGGGTGGCTCGATCGTCGATCTGACGTTTGCCACCCCAGACCTCACCTGCCGCATTCGCGACTGGCAGGTGCTGGTGGACGCGGAGACGCTATCCGATCACCGGTACATCCGGTTTAGCGTCTCCCCGTCCCCGACGGACGCAGTGTCAGGAGGAGGAGGAAGAGGAGGGAGCGAGATCGGCCCGCGGTGGGCCCTGAAGCGCCTCGATGCCGAACTACTGCTGGAGGCGATCCTCGTCGAAGCGTGGAGTGGCGATCCTCAGGAACCGGAACCGGTAGACCCGGACGCGATGGCGGACAGGCTGTGCGAGGCGGTTACGCGTATCTGCGACGCCGCGATGCCGCGTTCGCGTGCCCCACAGCCCAGACGCCAGGTCTACTGGTGGTCGGAGGAGATCGCCGAACTTCGGAGATGCTGCGTGACGAGGAGACGCCAATACCAGCGGTATAGAAGGCGTAGGCGGCAAGAGACCGAAAACACCGAGTCTCTGTACGCCGCCTACAGGGAGGCTTCCAGGGCCCTACGCCTAGCGATAGGGGAGGCCAAGAAGCAGGCTTGGCAGCAACTGCTGGAAGGGCTTGAGCGCGATCCGTGGGGTCGACCGTACTTATGGGCGAGACAAAAGCTCCGCCCCTGCGGTCCCCCCACCACGGCCTCGCTCCAACCGGTGGTGCTGCAAAGAGTGGTCGAGGGATTGTTCCCCGGTGCGCCGGGGACCGACTTCACACCTCCCACTGCTGTGGCCGCCCTATCGGCCGATCTCGCCGAGGGAGAGGACGAGCCTGCCCCCATCTCCGAGGGAGAGCTAGGTGCTGCAGTGCTCAGGATGAGGGCCAAGAACACGGCGCCCGGGCCTGACGGCATACCGGGCCGCGTGTGGGCCCTCTCCTTGGAGCACCTGGGCACCGCCCTGAGAGGTGTCTTTGACAAGTGCCTCAGGGTTGGCAGATTTCCCAGACGGTGGAGAAGGGGCATCCTCGTCCTCATAAGGAAGGAGGGTCGTCCAGCGGACGAGCCCGTGGGGTATCGTCCCATCGTGCTGCTTGATGAGGCCGGCAAGCTGTTCGAGAGAATAGTCGCTGCCCGCCTTGTCAAGCACCTCGAGACGACCGGACCGGACCTGGCGCCCAACCAGTTCGGTTTCCGGAGGGGTCGCTCGACGATCGACGCGATCTCGCGCGTCCGCGACCTTTCCGAGGAGGCGTGCTCCAGTGGAGGCGTGTTGTTGGCCACATCGTTGGACATCGCCAACGCATTCAACACGCTCCCGTGGAGCACGATACACGCGGGCCTGGGACACCACAATGTGCCCAGGTACCTGCGGAGGCTCGTCGAGGACTATCTCTCCGATAGAGAGGTAGTCTACTCGACGACCCAAGGGGTGGGACGTAGCCCCATGACGCGCGGTGTTCCACAGGGGTCTGTCCTCGGACCACTCTTGTGGAACATTGGGTACGATTGGGTCCTCCGCTGCGGTAACCTTCGTGGAGTCGACGTAGTTTGTTACGCTGACGACACACTGGTTACCGCGCGGGGGCAAAGCTACAGGGAGGCAGTGATCCTGGCAACAGCCGCTGTCGCGACGGCCGTGTCCAGGATCCGGATGCTGGGCCTGGAGGTCGCGCTCCATAAGTCGGAGGCCATGTGTTTTCATGGACCCCGACGAGCGCCACCTGCAGGCTCCACCATAGTGGTGGGAGGTACCCCCATTCCTGTCCGGACAACGCTCAAATACTTGGGTGTTGTCCTTGACGGGAGGTGGAAGTTCGGGGCGCACATGCGACGGCTGTCCCCGAAGATTGTGGCGACGGCCGGAGCGCTGAGCCGCCTCCTCCCGAATATCGGTGGAGGAGAGGGGAGCTGCCGGCGGCTGTATACCGCGGTGGTAGGCTCCATGGCGCTCTATGGTGCCCCGATATGGGCGGGACAGCTCGATCGGCAGACAACCGCCCTGCTGATCGGAGCTCAACGTGTGATGGCGAAGAGAGTGTGCAGGGGGTACCGCACACTCTCTCATGAGGTGGCATGCGCCCTCGCCGGGACGCTTCCGTGGGACCTTGAGGCTGAAGTCCTTGCCTCGGTCTACTGGCGTAGAGCCGAAGCGCGGGAGCGTAACGAGCGACTGGCGCCGAGGGAGGTGATGCTCTGGCGGGAGGAAGCCAGAGCATCCGCCATCACACAGTGGGAGGGAAGGCTCCTCGAAGAACCCACGCAGAGGGGGGATAGCGCTCGACGACTCCTCGAGGCTATCCGTCCCATACTCGGAGAGTGGGTTAACCGGAGGCATGGGAGGCTCTCCTATAGGCTGTCGCAGGTCCTCTCGGGGCATGGTTGCTTTGGGAGGTACCTGCACCGTTGTGCCAGGAGGGAAGTCTCCCCGGTCTGCCACCAGTGTGGGCACGCGGAAGACTCCGCCCAGCACGCACTGGAGGCTTGTCCGGGAGGAGCCGAGCCGCGCCGAGCTTTGGTCGCGGCTCTGGGAGGCACTGACCTCTCCTTGCCGGTCGTCTTAGCCAAGATGGTCGGTGATGAGAGGTCGTGGGAGGCGGTCGCCTCCTTCTGTGAAACGGTTATGTCACAGAGGGAGGCCGCGGAGCGGGAGAGAGAAAGGGATCCTCTCTCTCACCCGCTTCGGCGAGCGCGGACACGGAGGCGGGCTGATCGGACCCGCACTCCGTCTCCGCTGAGAGGGCCGGGGGTGCTAGATGCGGGGGCGTCTGGCACCCCCCAAGTATGAGCCCTCCGAGGTGGCGATGCCCTCCATGTGTTCCCGAGGGCATCGTGCACGAGGGGTGAGGGAGGAATCCCTCCCCGAGGTGGGCCCGTCGCAAGGCGGGCAGCGGCGTCGACGGGGGCTGCGGATAGTGCGCAAGCGGGACCGTGCCCCCCGTCACTTGCCGACGACGGAGGAACACCCCGGGGTTTTAGTGGGTACACTCGCCACTCTGGCGGGGACTCCCACATAACCACCGTGCCTCCCCCGGCCGGTGGTATCCATAAAGGATTTCCCCGGGAAAAAAAAAAAAAAAAAAAAAAAAAAAAAAAAAAAAAAAAAAAAAAAAAAAAAGGTTAGGTTAGGTTAGGTTAGGTTAGGTTAGGTTAGGTTAGGTTAGGTTAGGTTGGGCGGGTCTGGGTTTATCCATTAAATAGTTGCTATGCCTATGCTTGCAGCGTTTACGTTGCTTGTTTTGGATAAGTCCAGGCCTTCTTTACTCATCCCGTGATGGGTAGGGAGGTTACGGTCTTGGGGGAAGCGCAGGTCGTGATGATCCTCAAGGCAAGTCTGGCGATTACCTTCTCGCGGTGCTGCCTGTTCTTGGTCTAATTCCTCTGAATTAGACGTAACTAGACATCGCCCGGCGACTCGCGTGTATAGTTTATGTATGTTTATTTATATCATATTTATGTATTTATGTATATTTGTATGTATGTCTATTTTATTAACTTTATTTTTCAGCCCAAACGAGGTGGGTCTTTCTCCGCATACGCCTCTGATCAGCAGAGGTGATGCGGAGGGGACAGGCGGTTGCGGGAGCAGCTGCGAGTGGGTCCGGGAATCCTTCCCGGACGGACATCCCCTCTTCGGCCATTACCCACCACAGTGGCCGACGACGGGATGTCAACGAGGTGTAGTGGGCCCTCTCTTCCGTCCCCTTCCGACCACTCGGGGGACGGGGGCGACGGCGCACGACGTTATGGTGTATGGGTCCGGACTGTTTCACAGCCCGGACCCCAAGGGAGGAGGATGGCGTGGCCTCCCTCTTCCAATCCGATTGGGCGGGACTGGAAGGGACAGCCCACGTCGTCTGGCTGCAGAGAGGCAGCGGAGTAGGGAGACCGCTTGGGATGGGATGATGCTTAGGTGGTGCGTCCCATTCAACTCGGTCTCTTGCACGGCGGTGACCTCTCCTCTTCGGTCGTTTACATGACCGATGACGGCCGACGACGAGAGGTCCTTGGAGGAGTCGTGGTCTCTTCCCCTCGTCCCTTCTGAATGGGGGATGGGGGGGACAGCCCACGACACACGAGCTGCAGAGAGGCAGCAGGGGGCCTCCCGCTGCGAGATCATATCTCGATGTGGTCTCACAGAGGGAGGCGGAGAGGCGGGAGAGGGAGATAACAACGCAGTCTCCTTCTCGCGCTTAAGAGAGAGCGGACACCGGGTCCGGGCTCTATCTTCGGATGGAGCCCGCACCCCGTCTCCGCTGAGTGCCGGGGGTGTTGGGTTCTGGGGGACTCGGCACCTTCACTCAAAGGCACTCCGAGGTGTAGACGCTCCGACGTGTTCCGGAGCGTCTCGCTGGGGGGAGAGGGAGGTTAGTCCCTTCCCCGAGGTGGGCCTGCCGCAAGGCGGGCAGCGGCGTCGGCGGGGGCTGCGGATAGTGCGCAAGCGGAACCGTGCCCCCCGTCACTAGCCGATGTAGGTGGAACACCCCGGGGTTTTAGTGGGTACACCCGCCCTTCTGGCGGGGACTCCCACATAACCACCGTGCCTCCCCAGGCCGGTGGTATCCATAAAGGATTTCCCCGGGTCAAAAAAAAAAAAAAAAAAAAAAAAAAAAAAAAAAAAAAAAAAAAAAAAAAAAAAAAAAAAAAAAAAGGTTAGGTTAGGTTAGGTTAGGTTAGGTTAGGTTAGGTTGGGCGGGTCTGGGTTTATCCATTAAATAGTTGCTATGCCTATGCTTGCGGCGTTTACGTTGCTTGTTTTGGATAAGTCCAGGCCTTCTTTACTCATCCCGTGATGGGTAGGGAGGTTACGGTCTTGGGGGAAGCGCAGGTCGTGATGATCCTCAAGGCAAGTCTGGCGATTACCTTCTCGCGGTGCTGCCTGTTCTTGGTCTAATTCCTCTGAATTAGACGTAACTAGACATCGCCCGGCGCCTCGCGTGTGTAGTTTATGTATGTATATTTATATTTATTTATTATATTATTTATATATTATTATATATGTATGTTTATTAAAAAAGGTGGAAGGTCTCTCGCTTCCTTGCGTTTTCCGTCGGGAATGTGGACGAGACAGTCGTTTGGTGGGCTTCGCCGCAGGGCCGTTAGCTTTTATGATGACTCGGCGTCGAAGTGGCGTGTTCAGCACGCGGGTAGTTTCGGGTGTCGCGCGGCAGGGATCGGTCAACTCGGCCACCCTGTCGGGCGATGCTGTTGGGATGGCTGTTGTATGTACGGATGCATATGTATATACATATATATACATATATATGCGTATATACTGCAGCAGCGGACCCCAGGGTCGTGGGATGGCGGGCCTCCAAGGCTCGCGATAAAGGGGACCTCACCCCTCTAACAAAGGCGGCCGCCTTGTCGTTAAGGAAACAATCATGAAAATGGCATCTTCTAAACAGAAATTACCCCAGGAGGGTACCAGCGGAGCTGGAGAATCCCTCCCCGCGCAATTGAGTGCGGGCCGTCCCTCGTATTCTGGGGGGGACACGAAATGCCAGACTTCTCTTTTATTAAAAAAACTGACCAAAGCAACGAATATGGATACTGATGCAAGCAGATTGGAAGAGTCGGATCGGACACCTTCACGGTGTAGCGTCGTGCTGGAGCGCCTTCCGGCTGACGACGACTTTGCCTCGGACTCGTCCGTGGCAATGAGTTTCATGAGTCTGGACTCGAGAGAAGGTTCGCCATCACTTCTTCGAAGGCGAAAGCGCCCACGCTCCTCCGAAATTCAGGGAGAGAGTGAGGGCTCAGAAAGTGACGCGACATACTCGCAAGTCACAAAGACAATACAAAAGAAGGGTAGAGGGCGACCGCCCACAACAGGTCAATACGTTGGGCTGGCCAAGGCGAAAGAAGATTTTGTCAAAGCCCAAAGAAAGGAGATGGAACTGAGAGCCGAACAAGAGGTTGCTCAGATTGCCAAATCGTTCCGGAAGCCCAGAGCATCAACACTCTCGGACTTTCTGCAATCGGAGGAAACGAAAGGAAATGCCGAGCGCACATCTGACTCGGCATCGGATTTGAAAAAGCAGGTCGGTGATTGCGTTGCCACTATTGAGCATGTGGCAAAGAAATCATCGAACCTTAAGGGCACTTTCCAACGTGCCCTCAAAGACGCTGCAAGTACCATTGCAACCATAGTGGACGAATTACACCAACGGTCCTCTACGGAAGAGACGGCTCGATTGCAGGCAGAAAATGCCCGCCTACACTCGGAAATTGAGGCTCTCAAAAAGGATATGTCGGAGCTACGTCAAGAACTACGTAGCAATCGTCGGGGTTCGACTCCGCGAGAAGACGTAACGCCCAAGCCCGTGCAACAACAACAGCCGGACTTGGAGGAAATCATGCGCCATGTCATGGTCTCGGTAGGGACAATGATAAATGCGCGCTTTGAAAACCTTGAGGAAAGGCTTCTGCCTGAGCGGAACCTCCGCCCGGCACTCGCCGCGGATGTGCGTAGAGCTTCGGTTCTGGTGGACCCCGTCACTCACCCGGGTCCTTCTCGGGAGAAGCCCGCTTCTTCTAATTCGAACAAGGGAGGCCAAAAGGCTACCAAGGCTGCGCCTAAAGTCAACAAAGAAACGGCCCCGCCCCCAACACAGAAAAGGGAAAGAAGGAAGGAGAAAAATGAGACGGTAACTTCCACTCCAGCCGGGGTTGGTTCCGGCCCTCAGACCTCAGTCCCAGCTCCGACAGTACAGGAGCAGTGGACGGAGGTCGTGGGTCGAAAAGGAAAAGGAAAAAGGGCAAAAGCAAGGGGCAACCAAAGTGTTGAGCCGGCGAGGGCGAGATCTGCTGCTCCTGCGCGTGCTCCACTGCGGAAGCCTGGCCCGCAGAAGAAGAAGAAAAAGACGCCCAAGCTCCGCCTTCCACGCACTGCAGCTGTGGTCATCACGCTGCAACCGGGGGCGGTGGAGAGGGGCGTCACCTATGCTAAGGTGTTGGCGGAGGCGAGGAGCCAAATCGACCTCAAGGCTCTGGAGATGCCTCCTCTGAAGATGAAGCAGACTGCGTCCGGGGCTCGCATGTTTGAGGTCCCTGGAGCAACGAAACTCGAAAAGGCGGATGCTCTAGCTACAAAGCTGAGAGAGGTGTTCCAGAATACTCAAGATGTACAGGTCTCCAGACCGACCGTCACGGCAGACATGCGCGTGAGCGGCCTGGATGATTCAGTGAGCGTCGAAGAACTGTCCTTGGCACTCGCAAAAGTCGGCGGATGTCCCACGGCGGAAATAAAGGTGGGAACGATTAAGAGGGGTCCAGCCGGAATGGGCACCGCCTTCGTGCGATGTCCTCGGACAGCCGCGAAGGCTATTGTCTCAGGTAGCAGTCGCTTACTGGTGGGGTGGGTCTCAGCGCAGGTTCATCTGCTGGAACCAAGGCCCCGACGCTGCTATCGATGCCTGGCATCAGGCCACGTCGCGGCGCAGTGTAAGGCTGAACAAGACCGCAGCCACGACTGTCACCGTTGCGGCCAAAGCGGCCATAAAGCGCGAGAGTGCTCCGCCGCACCCCACTGCAGTCTATGTGCTGCCGTTGGGAGGCCGGCTAATCATCTTGCCGGGGGCAAGGCTTGCGCCAAGCCCCCGACCAAACCAGGAAAGAGACGAGGGACGACTGCGACTAAGGCTCAGGCCAAGCCGCAAACGTCCGCCCCCGTCGTAACGGAGGAGCCGGTGGTTCGAATGGAGGAAAGTTAGATGGGTCTAAAATTCCTCCAGACCAATCTAAACCACTCTGCTGGAGCCCAGGATTTATTCCTGCAGTCTCTGGCGGAGTGGTCCATACAAGTTGGAGTGGCAGCGGAGCCCTACAGGGTGCCGCAAAGATCGGACTGGATCGGGGACGTGAGTGGCGTGGTGGCGATCACCACCCAGTCGCCGACCCCGTCTCCCCCTCTTGATGTGGTGGTGAGGGGGAGGGGGTTTGTTGCGGCGTCTGTCGGCGAATTGGTGGTGATCGGGGTATACTTTTCCCCCAACGGGACCTTGGCTGATCTCGAGGTCCTCCTCGACGGGCTGGAGACGGTGGTCGGTCAGAGTCGACCTCGCCCCGTCATCGTCCTCGGGGATCTCAACGCCAAATCCATGGCGTGGGGATCCCCGACGACCCTTACATGGGGGCGTAAAGTGGAAGAGTGGGTGACAGAGGTGGGGCTGTGTGTCCTCAACCGCGGCACAATTGACACGTGCGTGCGGCAGAACGGGGGGTCGATCGTCGATGTCACGTTCGCCTCTCCTGACGTCGCGCGCCGTGTCCTGGATTGGAGAGTGCTTGAGGACGAGGAGACATTGTCGGATCACCGTTACATCCGATTCAGTGTCTCCTCTTCCTCGACTACCGAAGTGGAGGTACAGAGTCGTCAGGACCCTGGTCCACGCTGGGCGCTAAAGCGCCTTGACCCGGAGCTACTTAAGGAGGCTGCAATCGTGCAGGCGTGGTGCGCTTTCTCGTCGGAGGGTTTAGACCTGGACGCGGAGGCTGACGGACTGTGCGAGGCAATGGTGCGCGTGTGCGACGCGGCCATGCCTCGCGCAAGGACACCACCGTCAAGGCGCCAGGTTTACTGGTGGTCCGACGAGATTGCGGAACTCCGCCGCCGATGTGTGGCAAAGCGCCGGTGCTACCAGCGCTATCGGAGGAGAAGGCGCCAGGAGTCGGACGAGACGGACGCATTATACGCTGACTATCGAGCGGCCAACAAGACCCTGCGTGCTACGATCAAACAGGCGAAGGTCGCAGCCTGGCGGGAGCTCCTGGAGTCGTTGGAGCGTGATCCATGGGGGCGCCCGTACAGGCTGGTCAGGCGAACGCTCCGCCCTTGGGCTCCGCCAACTACAACCTCGCTGCGGCCTGATGTCCTTCAGCGTGTGGTCGAGGGGCTGTTCCCCGGGGCTCCGGGCCCTGACTTTACCCCACCCACCGTTGCTGCGTCGCAGCGCGTGGATCTCGCGGGAGAGGACGGCGAAGCTCCTGCTATTTCGGACGGAGAATTGGGAGCCGCGATACTGCGCATGCGGGCGAAGAACACGGCGCCAGGGCCCGATGGCATACCTGGCCGCGCGTGGGTGCTTGCGCAGGAGCCGCTAGGACCGTTAGTCAAGGGAATCTTCGACCGATGTCTTGCGGAGGGGAGGTTTCCTAAGCGGTGGAAGACAGGCAAGCTCGTGCTGCTGCCCAAGCCTGGACGTCCCGCCGACCAACCGGCGGGCTACCGCCCCATCGTATTGCTCGACGAGGCGGGCAAGCTTTTGGAGAGGGTGGTTGTTGCCCGCCTCGCCAAGCACTTGGAGAGTGACGGTCCCGATCTGGCAGAGTGCCAGTATGGATTTAGAAGAGGTCGGTCGACCGTGGATGCGATCGCTCGCGTTCGCGACCTCTCGGAGGAGGCGTGCTCCAGCGGCGGGGTGATGTTGGCGGTGTCTTTGGACATCGCAAATGCTTTTAATACCCTGCCCTGGACCACCATATTGGGGGCGCTGCGGTACCACTGCGTACCTCAATACCTCCAGCGTCTCGTCGGGGACTATCTCTCAGACCGGGAGGTAGTCTTCCCGACGACACAGGGGATGGGAAGGAGCTCGGTGACCCGGGGCGTTCCACAGGGGTCGGCTTTAGGCCCACTCCTCTGGAACGTCGGCTATGACTGGGTCTTACGGGGCGCTAACCTTCGTGACGTCGGCATCATTTGTTATGCTGACGACACGCTGGTTACCGCCCGGGGGGCATCATACGGGGAGGCAAAGGTCCTCGCGACGGCGGGAATTGCGACGGTGGTGGGTCGCATCCGACAACTGGGTCTGGAGGTGGCGCTCCACAAATCGGAGGCCATCTGTTTTCATGGCCCCCGTGGGGCCCCGCCTGCAGATTCCTGCATCGTAGTGGGGGGAACGTCAATCCCCGTCAGACGAACTCTGAAATACCTGGGAGTCGTCCTCGAAGGAAGGTGGCGTTTTGGAGAACACCTCAACCAGCTCACCCCGAAACTAACGGGCGCTGCTATGGCGTTGGGACGCCTCCTGCCCAACTTGGGAGGTGGAGATGGCCACTGCCGCCACCTGTATATGGCGGTGGTGAGGTCGATGGCCCTTTATGGAGCGCCAATATGGGCCGGCTCACTAAACGCGAGGGAGACTGCGGTGCTTCACAGGGCGCAGAGGGTGATGGCCATTCGGTGCTGCAGAGGGTACCGCACCCTCTCGCACGAGGTGGCCTGCGTCCTTGCGGGATCCGTCCCTTGGGACTTAGAGGCGGAGGTGCTATCGACCATCTATTGGCAAAGGACGCGGGCACGGAGCGAGGGCTCGAATCCTGCGCCACGGGAGCTGATGGTGTGGCGCAGGCGGGCCAAAGAATCGGCCATAATAAAATGGAGAGAGCGGCTCCTCACGGGGCCCGCTCAGAGAGGGACAGGAGCCACCCGGTTTCTTGGTGCGGTGCGCCCTGTCCTCGTGGACTGGGTGGCGAGAGAGCACGGCGCACTCACCTACAGGATGACACAGGTCCTCACTGGCCACGGTTGCTTTGGTCGCTACCTGTGCAACGTGGCCAGACGAGAGCCGACACCGGCGTGTCACCAATGTGGTTCGGCAGAGGAAACTGCCGAACATGTTATCGAGACGTGCCCAGGGGCAGAGGAACCGCGACGTGAGTTGGTCGTGGCTGTCGGAGCAGACCTCTCGCTGCCGACCATCATCCAAAAGATGCTCGGCAGCGAAGAGGCATGGAACGGGATGGTCTCGTTTTGCGAAACGGTCGTGGCGCAAAGGGAGACCGAGGAGCGCGAGAGAGAGATCGATCCCCTCTCTCTCCCACTCCGGAGAGTGCGGCTACGTGGGCGGGCTAGGGCCCGAACGCCGTCACCGCTCGGAGGGTCGGGGGCGCAGGATGCGGGGGCATCCGGCGTCCCCCAAACACCATAAACCCTCACGTGCGAGGAGGCGGCGCGCTGTATGTCCCAGCGCGTCGCCTAGCTCATTCCAACTGAGCTGAGTAGTTTGAAGGAGTCGAAGGGAACACCATTCCCTTCTGAGGTGGGTCCGCCAGAGAGACGGACGCCGGCGTTGACGAGGTCGCGGCAAGCATGTGTCGAACGGTCCCGTGACCTCGCCTTGGCCGTTGAGAGGGCATCGTGGAGTTTTAGTGGGTATTGGGCTGCGGCATCTCACTCCAACGCGGTCGAGCCCCACATAACCCGGTCTTCCCCCCGGATGGCCGGGTATGCGTAAGAGCATTTCTCCACGTTAAAAAAAAAAAAAAAAAAAAAAAAAAAAGGTTAGGTTAGGTTAGGTTAGGTTAGGTTAGGTTAGGTTAGGTTAGGTTAGGTTTTTTTTTTTTTTTTTAATGTATGTACATACTGTTATTCCTCTGACATTTGGTCAGAGTCGTTATGCAGCGGACACACCTTGACAGACTCAATTTACTGTATATTGGGAACGGTTCAGACTCATAAAGAGTTGAATGGGGGAACAGGATAAAAGGGGGGGGTACACACAAAAACACAATGTAACACAATTCAGACAATACAAAATTACAATATAAGTGAGATTACAGTTTTTCAATACTGGACTTATTTTCTTAATACCATTGTCAATCATCTTTTTTTTTTTTTTTTTTTTTTTTCTTCCTTTTCCCTTTCTCCCTTTTTTTTTTTTTTTTTTTTTTTTTTTTTTTTTTTTTTTTTTTTTTCTTCTTTATTTGACATTGGTCCTTTTAGTTTACTTTACATATGTTCACGTCACATATTATGAAATAATTTAAATATTAATTCAATTAATATTTAAGCAACTAAGTATTAGCCTATAATCGGCCTAATAATACCTACAGATAACAGATATCAGATTTATCAGAGCCTTTCTTTTAACTGCTCTCATCAAAAAAAAAAAAAAAAAAAAAAAAAAAAAAAAAAAAAACATCTATATAATTATGGATATAGGAATTAATGGATATATGGTATATATGATAATGGAAAACGGTATGGAAATGGAAAAATTTAGTTTACATATTTTGGTAAAGGGGTTACAAGGTGAGAAAGTTTCTTGATTGGCTGTGGAACGGCTAACATCCATTATATTAAGCAATATAGGTATGTAATCGTTTCTTCGACCTATTTGTTTCTTTCTTCACTAACTTTGCTTACCATTCAAACTAGTTTTGCTTCTTGCGTTTTTATCCAGCATTATATTGTCATGGTGATTTGGTAGCCCAACTCCTGTTCCGCGTTGTTACCATTTTTTAATTATTGCATCTATCAATATTTTTGTCACTTTGTCTTGTTCTTTAAGATTGTTTGTTTGGCGATGTGTTCACAGTACTCTATGAAGGGTGTTCTACTCTGCTTGTTAGCTAGAATGTCCGGGATCGTTTGCTTTTCTATGTCTGTTTCTATTTGTGTACGTAGATTGTGACGAGCCAATCCAAATCTCGGACACTCAAGCAACAGGTGCTCTACTGACTCTTCAGTCTCCGGATCACACACACACTCCGATTTGTCCTTACATTTGAATCTGTGCAGGTATTGGCTGAATCCTCCGTGTCCAGTCAACATCTGGACAAGCGTGGGCGTGAGCGTCATTTTCTTGAGGAGCTGGAACGCCTGTACTGCATCGGGTAAGTACATTTTTGTTACCGCTGCTGATTGGCTGTTTTTGTACCTATCGTTCCACACCTGCAACGTCCCTTCTCTAAGCGTCCGTTTAATGTAAGATGGGGGGCAGCAGTCGTAGTCGGGTGCTGTCTTTTTTAAGCCAGCTTCTTTTGCGAGTACGTCCGCCCTCTCGTTTCCTTCCACCCCTACATGAGCTCGTATCCAGAAGAATTTAATTTCTCGTCCTTGTGCCCGGACCTTAGAAATGTTTTTTCTTATTTTGTATGCGAGCGGGTGGAGGGAGTCCTGGTCTTTTAGCAGCTCGAGAGACGATCTAGAGTCACTGATTATGCTGGTAGTGGGCTCGTTACTTTGTTTCGCTATTTCCGTAGCTTGGACCAGTGCATACATCTCTGCTTGGAACACGGTGCAGAATGGCTCCAGCTTAAACTTTTTGTGTTTGATTTCAGCGCCGTTTTTCCAACATGTTAGTGCAGCTCCCACCTTGCCGCTCATCCTGCTCCCATCCGTATACACCTGCATCCCGGTTACTTGGTTTTCTTCCATGGTTTGAGATTCCATGTCTTCTAAGCATCGGAACTCTACCATTACTTCGTCCGCGGGATGCATGGCCTTTGTGTAGCTGATTTTCTCCTCCAGTTTCCGTTCTCCTATTGCCTCCTGCGGTATGCCTCGTTTGGCTTCATACATCCGCGCTGCTTCCTGGACTCGGAGATCCAGAGGTAGAATACCAGCCAGGAGCAACGCGGCATTTAGCGAGACGGTTCGGTAGGATCTGCAGATTTTCTGCGCAAAACCCCTCTGCACCGTGTTCAGCTGCTTTTGCACCGATATTTTTTGGGCAGCCTCAGCCCATGCACTCGCTCCGTAGAGAATGATAGGCTCTATGACTGCGACGTATATTGTCCTGACTATCTCCGGACTCAGGCCCCACGAAATACGCGCCGCTGTGGACAACCGTTTATAGATATTGGTTGCTTTGCGACAGGTCTGAGCTATATGACTTTGGAAAGTGAGCTTCCTGTCTACCGTAACCCCCAATATCCTTATTTCTTCCACCATTTTTATTTCGACGTCGTTCATGTGAACGCGCGGGGCGTCGTACTTTAGTTTGTTGGTGATGACCATGGCGTTAGTTTTGTGCGGCGCGAATTTTAATTTATTTCTGACGCCCCACTCACTCACACAGGAGAGGGTCTCGCGTGCTTGTCTTTCTATCACGGTAGCCGTGTTTCCGGAGAAGATCAGGACAACGTCATCTGCGAACGCTTGGCAGTATACCCCTCGTCGTTCCAGTTCGCACAACAGTGGGTCCAATAGGACGTTCCAAAAAGTGGGGCCCCCTATAGACCCCTGAACACACCCCTTGTTGGTAGTCTTTTCCACTTCTTTCCCTGCGTATTTGAGTCTAACTCGTCGATCCTGAAAGTAGCTGCTTACCAGCTTTCTGAGGTTTGAAGGGCATTTCATTTCCTGGAGGCGACACTTGATGGCCGGCCACCAAGCGCTGTCGAAAGCCCCCTCTATGTCCAAGGAGACTACTACATTTATAAGTTTCTTTTGCAGGTTCTCCCTGATGTGATGTAATAGGTCGTAGAGGGAGTCCTCCGTACAGCGCTGGGGGACGAATCCATATTGCCTTGTGTTTAAGCCGGGGAGTAGATGCCAACGTATACGCTTAATGAGCATTTTTTCGAAAATCTTCCCTAGGATCGATAACAATCCTATGGGACGATATGACTTTGCTTGCGTGTAGTCATCTTTTCCCGGCTTTCTCAACACCACTACTGTGGCCTCTTTCCACTGAGCTGGGAAGTATGAGAGTGCCAGGCACTTATTCAATATTCCCAGAAAGACACCTGGGCGGCTAGATATTGCTGCTGCGCAGATGTCCGCTGTAAAACCATCTGAGCCAGGTGCCTTCCTAGGATTAAAGCTATGGGTCGATCGTGTCAATTCGGCCAGGGTAAAGGGAGGGTCTTGGTGATTTTCAGGAGGAAATTCTTCAGCTGAGTCCGCTTGGCGTCTTGTGGTTCTGTGGTGACAATTATCATCTTGTTCGTTGTCATCAGGGAAGAATGTTGTCGCCAAGAGCTCGGCGGAGTCCTGCTGGCTTAACACATGACCGTTTCGAACCAACACTTGGTCTTCCTGTCTTTTGGCTGTATTTCTTATTACCCTGTATACCCCATCCCACATACTCTCTCGATCTTGTCTTCCACAGTAGCTTTTCCAACTATTAATTTGTGCCTCTGCTGCTTTTTTCTCATACATTTCGCTTGCTTTCAGGTACTCGCTGACCACGTGAGGGCGACGTCGGGCTGCTGCACATCTTATTCTACGCTTCTTCGTGACCATATCTCTTTTGAGGAGTTCCAGTTCCTGCGACCACCATGGTAAGTTTATTTTTGTACTAACTCTTTTTTTTCCAGGTATGTTTTCTTTACAGGTTTTATCTAAGGTATGTATGTAGTTATGTATTATATTCTTAAGTTCTTGTATTGTATTGATTTCCTCGATTTTATCTATATATATATTACTATTTATTAAATTTTGTGTGAATTGAGTTTTGAATAAATCCCATTTAACTTTTTTAGTGTTGTAGATTCTGGTGGTTGGTGGTGGTTTCTTGTACAATATTTTGTTGGCATGAACGGTGAAGGTTATAGCGTTATGGTCTGAGCTAGTTATGCCTTTGTCGACTTTCCAGTCGTCAACGGTGTTGAGCATTTCTGTTGTGCAGGCCGTGACGTCTACGTGGCTCTGATAGATTTTTCCACCTCTTATTGTGTCAAAGGTGGGCTCATTTCCTTCGTTTAACGTTTGCATCCCCATTTCGTTGAACGCTCCCGCGAGCGCTGCGCCTCTATGGTCTTCTGTTACGCTTCCCCACCAGGTACTCCACGCGTTCCCATCGCCGCCCAAAATGACCCTGTTTGTGCCGATCCTATGGACTATGTACCTCAGCTGCTCTATGTACTGTTCAATTGGTTGACTATCCTCAAAATAGTACGAGATTATGCCAATTGTGCGGGTACCTAACTTGAGAACAGCTGCTGCCAAATTTTCCGTTGTTAGTGTCGGCATCTCCGTTATTTCTATATTGGGGTCGAAGACGACGATGGCCGCTTTTATGGGTTTTTCCCTGTGCCTGGTCCTTTGGATTATTCGCGTTCCGACGTGTTGCTTTAGCACTCCTTCTGAGCCAATATAGGGTTCTTGGGTTAATGCAAACGCTACTTTTCTTTTCGCCGCCTCGATCAAGAGCTCGTGGGTGGCGAGTTTCTTCCTTTGTAGATTCGTTTGGATTACTCTATACTGTTGGGGGCTTGTCTGAGGCTCCGCAGGGGTGCAGGTTCCAGCTGTGAGTTCAGTTGTTACCACCTTAGCAGTATGCCACTGATGATCGCGCCAGTGCATCCCACTTCATTCGTACGGGGCACTGGTTGTCGAAGGCGTTGTGATCGTGCCTGTCCAGCTTTGCCGACTTGCAATTACTGCAAGAGGCTGTGTCCGCTGCCAGCCATGCGGGGCAGTCAGCGCGCATGTGCGCATCGCCGCAGTGGGAGCAGAGGTCGTCAGGTTCGGTGCACATCCGCCGACCATGTCCAAACCGTAGGCAGCGCGTGCATTGAACCAAGGGAGTCTGGTCAAACACGCGCACACGCTGGAGGTCAACATGCACAATTCCCGCGTTTGTCAGCCGATTCCAAACCTGCGGCGACACTGACAGTACCACATGACTCTCGAGTGGGTTTCTCGCTTTCCGCCTATATCTTATTTGGGCCCTGTACTCACTCTGAGGAACGTCTCTCAGTAGGTGACCATTCTGATTTTTAAGCGCTGTCATTATGTCTTCGTCGCTGTTGAATGACAGGACGTCCCTCAGCACGAGTAGTGGGTCCTTATTGCTCTTCTCTTCGACCTTGAGCTTGGCTTGCGGTGTTTTCAGCTTCTCACTGACTTTGGCGAGTTCGTCCTTAGTGTGGCAGCTTATGATAACCTTTTGATCTTTCGCTTTGCGCAGTCGGTCGACTTTTATCCCGGTCGACTTTGCGTCTACTGCTGTCCTGATCTTGTGGACGATGGCGTCGCTGCTGTCCTTGTCGTCGTCTGACGATACGACCAAGGAGTGCATCGCCATCATCGAATTCTTGGGACGAGACACCACACTCGAGTAACTGGGTCGAGTCTCACTTGACCAGGTCTGTACTTCACTTCGAAGTTCGTCTATTTTGCCCAATAGGACTTTGTGCTGTTCTCTTACTTCGTTTAGAAGTTCGTTAGTCTGGGACGGCCGATCTTCGTGGGCGTTCGACAATTCTCCCGCCCGTTGTTGTCTTGATTCTTCCTTCCCCTTGATGGTGTAGGTTTCGTTCGACGTTTCCTTCCTCGTCTCCTTTTCCTTCTCCTTTATAAGCTGAAATAGCCTTTCGATGGCCTGCGTAACTCCGACTTTAATTTCCGACTTCAAATTCCTTGAGTTGCCAAGATGTATTTTAGCCTTGTTCACGCAGGCCCTCGCTTCGCTCAGCCTGTCCGCGTACTTGGCACCCTCTTTGGGGGACGCCGTCGGAACCTCTACCTCCACCGACGCTCTTCTTGATGCAGCACTGCTACCCTGAGAGGGCGCCGGTTTTGGTTTCTTTGGTAAGCCGCCAGGTTTCGGTGGACTGATAATAATAATGTCCGACGCGGGTCGCCGGGCCGTTGGGTTGGGTCTCGTTAACCCAGCCTCCCTGCTCTGTTCTGTGGGCGAGAGGCTGACTCGGGACTCGATAACCTCGATAACCTTTCTCACACTTTTTGTGTGAGAAGGTCCGGGCTCATTTGGAGTGTCGGCATTCGATTTTTCAGGTGCATTTTCAGCCGCTTTTGGGGGTTTCACGGGAGTTCTCATTCCCAACATATTCGTGGAAGGTAGGAGGATGAGGTACAAGAGGAGAGTAAGTCAACGCCACTCGCGTTCCCGTTGAATAAATAGTTAAATAATTAAAATGTTTAAAATGTAGATTTGTAAAAGTTGTAAAAAGAATAATGATAAAAAGTAGAATCAATAATAATAAAAAATAGTAAAAATAAAATCTTAGCCTAGGTGTACTAACTAATGACTAAGTGGCTATCTAATTATCGATGCCTTAGTCGGCCTTGGTCAAAGAATACTTAACCAGCACTTAATAATTTGGACTGTTTGATATTAAATTTATAAAAGTTAGGCTAACTAAACCTAAATAACCCAATTTACTGTCCGGAACTAAGTGCAGATCAGTGCGTCCTACATTAATACTCGGTCCTACGTTAAGCTGTCTTCTACTGGGAGCGAAGAAGTCAAACCTTGTATATATTGTTGACTTTACCGCATAAAAACCTTTGAAATCAATATATAGGAAGGACTATACTATCTTATTAATATATACAACTAATTACTAATCTGCCACTCAGGTAACCTATCCTATAATCACAGTATATACGCAATAGCGTTTGTCAAATACACAGTCAATATACGGTCAATATACGTTTGTAAAAGTTGTAAATAAATAAGCAGGAAATAACAATTTTAATTAAGCTAGATAATACAAAATATGATTTCAGAACGAGCCCAATAAATAGCTCTCGTCTTGTCGGGCAGTTTACAAAAAACCCGGTCCAATTCCGTCCACTACAGAGCGAGATATTGCGCTCACAGTTTTTGAAATAATAAGCACGAACTATGTGTTAAACTGTGAACGCACCTCCGGCCGCTCAGTGTCGCGGTGACGTCACGCGGCGCGCCCCGGAGATACCGGCTCCGCAGCGACTACGGTGTATTCTGCGGCCGGCGGGTCGCGCGCCCGGCAGATAGTGATACACCGCTGAAAGTACCTGTTATTAGGATCGGTGTTGCCCGAGTATAGTATAAGATACAAAATGGTGTTTGGGCTCTTTGGAATCTCCGCCTCAAGCGGAAACTAGTTCTGTGGTCAATTTTGAATAGGTACTTCAATTGCAATTTAAATTGTAAGGTTAAAATTGTAGCCTCTTATTAGCCACTTAAATAATTAGACACCTCTGCCGTCAAGCGCCTAAATAACGCTATAATCAATTAACTAAAAGAGAAGTTTGTATAAGTTGTAAAATAAAACGTGTAAAATTAAGCAAAAGAAATACAGTAAAAATAGATAAAGTTATAACTAAAGTTCCCAATTAAGTGCCGTTCAAATCCAGTTGTAATCAGTAGAAAGTCAGTCTTATTTCGAATTGTCCTAAGAGTAAAATGTGTGCGGAAAAACACACTTGTTATTATCATCAATTAAAAATTTATTCGCATTAAAAGTCTTACTACGTAATTGCTAAATCTACAACTTGGTCAATAAAACCTTTGTTAGCACTTAATTAAGTAACCTATCCTATTATCACAGTGTATACGCAATAGCGTTTGTCAGTACACAGTCATATACGTTTGTAAAGTTTTAAAAATAACAATAATAATAACAGAACAAGGAAATACAATTTTAACAAAACCAAGTAAAACCATATACGATTCCAAGCGAGCCCAAAAATTTGCTCTTGTTTCGACGAGCAGTTTACAGAAAATTCGGTTTAATTTGATCCACTATTGAGCGAGATATTCGCATTTACAGTTTTTGAATTATAATGATCAACTATGTTTTAAGCTGTAAACTCGCTTCCAGGCTGCACCGTGCCTCACTACGTCACGCGGCCCTGAGATTCCGGCTGCGGGGGCGCCGCGGAGCGACTATGACGTATTCTGCGACCTGCCGGTAACACACCGCTAAATCTACTAGTTTTATAGATCAATATTATCCGAATATGGCAAAGGTACAAATGGTGTTTGGGCTCGTTGGAATCTCCGTTTCAAGCGGAATCTGGTTCCGTGGTCAAATTTTACATAGGTGCGATATATGGGCACCAAAACATAAAAACATATGCACACCTGATTTGGTCAATTTGCCGATTTGCTTAAAAACTATAAACAATGAAAAATTTTTAAAATTTTTAAAAATACAGTTCGGTCCAAAATTCCTTGTTCTTCCTAGTAGCACTGTTGGGGTCCACGTGTCACACTTTATAGGGTCACAATTCGGGTCACGTGACCTTCCGGACGGATGTAGGGGGAACTTTAATGTTAAATAACTCAGGAACTATTGTCTATAAAAATCTGAGATTTTGAGCACTTGTTACCTGAAGGGCATACTAATTTTAGAAAGTCAAAAAACAGGGGGTCATCGATCTATTCACTGAGTTACGGGGGGGGCAATTTTGACTAATTTTAAAAACCTTATATATCCGTATAGGGTGGTCCGATATCGGCGTCCGAGGTGTCAGTTTTCTCGGCTCGACGTCCTGCACGCTGCTAAGCTGCTGGAATTTAGCTTAGTGTCCGCATCCGGGTTTTCTTGGCCGCGTGGTTTTCGGTTTTTGGCCGATATCTTGGGTGTCCTTTCCCGGAAAAATCCAAGATTTTCAGGAAACGTTCTCCTTCACTGTGCCCTCCCTTAGCCACAATAAAAAAGGGGGGTCACAGATCTTAAACGGGCAGCGTTTCAGCCGAAAGGTTTCTTGGTGGTGAAAATTCCCGGTTTTTCGGTTGTGGAATCTCCAAAAGTGATCCGATTGCGAAAATTTAAACGCCACTGTGTAGATTGCGCTTTCGCGAATCCAACGATATATGACACTTGCACTTTTAAACACTTTTTACCACTTTTTTTTGATTTTATCCGATTTATTTCCGTGCGGAACAACGACTTGCGTGGCGTCTCGGGCCGTGGGTGAGACGGGACTCGGGTTAGGTTAGGTTAGGTTAGGTTAGGTTAGGTTAGGTTAGGTTAGGTTAGGTTAGGTTAGGTTAGGTTAGGTTAGGTTAGGTTAGGTTAGGTTAGGTTAGGTTAGGTTAGGTTAGGTTAGGTTAGGTTAGGTTAGGTTAGGTTAGGTTAGGTTAGGTTAGGTTAGGTTAGGTTAGGTTAGGTTAGGTTAGGTTAGGTTAGGTTAGGTTAGGTTAGGTTAGGTTAGGTTAGGTTAGGTTAGGTTAGGTTAGGTTAGGTTAGGTTAGGTTAGGTTAGGTTAGGTTAGGTTAGGTTAGGTTAGGTTAGGTTAGGTTAGGTTAGGTTAGGTTAGGTTAGGTTAGGTTAGGTTAGGTTAGGTTAGGTTAGGTTAGGTTAGGTTAGGTTAGGTTAGGTTAGGTTAGGTTAGGTTAGGTTAGGTTAGGTTAGGTTAGGTTAGGTTGGGCGGGTCTGGGTTTATCCATTAAATAGTTGCTATGCCTATGCTTGCGGCGTTCACGCTGCTTGTTTTGGTTAAGTCCAGGCCTTCTTTACTCATCCCGTGATGGGTAGGGAGGTTACGGTCTTGGGGGAAGCGCAGGTCGTGATGATCCTCAAGGCAAGTCTGGCGATTACCTTCTCGCGGTGCTGCCTGTTCTTGGTCTAATTCCTCTGAATTAGACGTAACTAGATATCGTCCGGCGCCTCGCGTGTCTCATATCTATGTAAGTTTATTTATATCCATTTATTTATGTATGTTTATTATATTCAGGCCGGGACTGCTCCCGATAGGCTTTGCTCGCCAAGCCGACGAGGAGCGGTCCACTTGACGGTAGGTTGCGGTGCTGCTGCAAGGCACTGCAACTGAGGGGGGCAGCGGCGCCGTGTTGGACGGTGCTGCAGCTGAGGAGGCGCTGCGGCGGGAGTGATTCAGTTCGTCTCCTGCTGTGGCGCCGATATGGCCGCCGTCGGAGGGTGGCGGCCGAAGCGGCTGGCGATGGGGCTGCTCCATCTGGCCCATCGCAGGGGACCACGAGCGTCGGATGTGGGAAGTCTGGCGTTCCTTGCACTGTGTGGTCCCCGGGGTGGTGCGGCCGTGCTCTTGGTCCCGGCACGGTCGCGAGGGGGAGGGTCATCCTCCCCCCTGGAGGGGTCCGGAAACGGACGGCCGTGGTGGGGGCGCGGTATGCAAATGTACCCCGCGCTCCCTCCGTTCTAGCGGCAGGATGGACACCGTGGGTTTTAGTCGGTAGTGGACCCTGGCTGCTGTGGGTGCAGTTAGGGTTGGGGGCCATGAGGCCCCCCAGGGAGCGGTGATGCTCGAGCGAGCCCGACACACCCCGCCTACTTTCCCGGTAGGCGGAAGTGCGTAAATGCATTTTCCCCGCGTAAAAAAAAAAAAAAAAAAAAAAAAAAAAAAAAAAAAAAAAAAAAAAAAAAAAAAGGTTAGGTTAGGTTAGGTTAGGTTAGGTTAGGTTAGGTTAGGTTAGGTTAGGTTAGGTTAGGTTAGGTTAGGTTAGGTTAGGTTAGGTTAGGTTAGGTTAGGTTAGGTTAGGTTAGGTTAGGTTAGGTTAGGTTAGGTTAGGTTAGGTTAGGTTAGGTTAGGTTAGGTTAGGTTAGGTTAGGTTAGGTTAGGTTAGGTTAGGTTAGGTTAGGTTAGGTTAGGTTAGGTTAGGTTAGGTTAGGTTAGGTTAGGTTAGGTTAGGTTAGGTTAGGTTAGGTTAGGTTAGGTTAGGTTAGGTTAGGTTAGGTTAGGTTAGGTTAGGTTAGGTTAGGTTAGGTTAGGTTAGGTTAGGTTAGGTTAGGTTAGGTTAGGTTAGGTTAGGTTAGGTTAGGTTAGGTTAGGTTAGGTTAGGTTAGGTTAGGTTAGGTTAGGTTAGGTTAGGTTAGGTTAGGTTAGGTTAGGTTAGGTTAGGTTAGGTTAGGTTAGGTTAGGTTAGGTTAGGTTAGGTTAGGTTAGGTTAGGTTAGGTTAGGTTAGGTTAGGTTAGGTTAGGTTAGGTTAGGTTAGGTTAGGTTAGGTTAGGTTAGGTTAGGTTAGGTTAGGTAAGGTTAGGTTAGGTTAGGTTAGGTTAGGTTAGGTTAGGTTAGGTTAGGTTAGGTTAGGTTAGGTTAGGTTAGGTTAGGTTAGGTTAGGTTAGGTTAGGTTAGGTTAGGTTAGGGGAAGAAGTCCCCTCCCGCCCCTGCGCCTGCACCAGCAGCGCGTGCCCCCGCTGCTACGCCGGGAAAGAAGAGAAAGAGGCCGGCATTAGCGACCCCCAAGTCCGCGGTGGTCGTCTTGTCCCTCCAAACTGCAGCCGTAGACAGGGGGGTCACATACGGCGCAGTGATGGAGGCGGCACAAGAAAAGGTCGATCTCCAGGAACTGGGGATCGACCAACTGCGTTTCCGCCAGACGGCCACCGGAGCCAGGAAAATGGAGATCCCGGGCTCCGGTAGCAGCGAGAAGGCCGACAGGCTCGCGGAGAAGCTCCGCGAGGTCCTGTCGGAAGTGGCGACCGTCTCCAGGCCCCAAAAGTCCACAGACTTGGACATCACGGGCCTGGACGATGCAGCCACCAAGGAGAAGGTGGTGGCGGCAGTCGCCAAAGCGGGCGGCTGCGACGCCGGCCTGGTGAAGGCCGGAGAAATCCGTCGTGGCCCCGGCGGAGTGGGAGCTTCGCTCGTGTCCTGCCCTGTAGCAGCCGCAAAGGCGGTGCTGCAAAAGGGCAGGCTCATGATAGGGTGGAGCTCCGTGCGGGTCAAGGCACTTGAGGCGCGCCCGATGCGCTGCTTCAAGTGCCTCGGGCTGGGGCACACGCGGCCTCAGTGCCCTGCGACGGCGGATAGGGGCGACCTGTGCTTTAGGTGTGGAAGCACAGGTCACAAGGCGGCCGCGTGCCCGAGCAAAGCCCCGCGCTGCGCAATATGCGCGGAGACGGGGCGGCCTTCGGGCCACGTAATGGGGGGACGCAGCTGCGCCCCCCCGAAGACGAAGGGAAAGGCCACAGCCCAGGCCTTCCCGGCGGCAGCGACCAGCCCCGCCACCCCTGCCGTAACTCGCCCAGCTCGGGCGATAGAGGAAGTTGTGATGTCTGAATGATGAATCCAGTCAGACATCACAACTTCCTTCAGACGAACCTGAACCACTGCGCCACGGCACAGGACCTGCTGATGCAGTCCATGGCGCAGTGGCAAATTGACGTGGCAGTCGCGGCGGAGCCATATTATGTCCCTTCCCAACCACACTGGGCTGGGGACTTGGATGGCTCCGTCGCCGTAATTGCAAAAGCCGGCGGATTCCCCCTCTCAGTCGTGGAGAGAGGGTCCGGCTTTGTTGTGGCAAAGTGGGGAGAGTACGCAGTCGTCGGTGCGTATTTCTCCCCCAACACGACCGTTGCGGCCCTGGAGATATTCCTGGATCTCCTCACCGCAGCGGTCGGACGTCAGGCGCCCCGGCAGGTCCTCCTTATGGGGGACCTCAATGCTAAGGCCCGAGACTGGGGCAACCCACAAACTGACGCTCGCGGTGAGCTTGTCAGGGAGTGGGCTGTCGCCAGCGGACTGGACCTCCTCAACAGGGGTTCGGTCCACACGTGCGTGCGGCACAACGGGGGGTCCGTGGTGGACCTCTCGTTTGCCACACCGACTGCCGCAGCACGTGTCCGGGCCTGGAGGGTCGAGTCGGAGGTAGAGACATACTCGGACCATAAATATATCCGGTTCGAGATGTCCACCTCCGACGGGTTGGTTGGAGGGCGTCAGCGCAACGTAAGCGCTGACCTGCCGCGCTGGGCATTGAGCCGCCTCGACGCTGGGCTAGCGAAGGAGGCGGCAATCGTCCAAGCGTGGCTCGCAGGGCCCGCGCCCCCGGAAGTTGACGTCGCAGCGAGTCACTTCCGGGATGCGTTAACGGCAGTGTGCGACACGGCTATGCCGCGGGCCCGCCACCGCACCGGTCGCCGCGACGTGTACTGGTGGAGCTCTGAGATAGCAGAGCTCCGAGTGCAGTGCACGCGGACGCGGCGGCCCTACCTGAGATGCAGGAGGCGGAGGCACGGCCGCACAGACGAACAGCTGCCAGCCGAGGTGCTGGCAGAGGAACGCCGGCTGCACGAAGCGTACCGTAACGCAATGGATGCGCTGCAGCTGGCGGTAGGCCGTGCCAAAGAGGCGGCGTGGGCGGAGGTCCTGGAGGGCCTCGACAGGGACCCGTGGGGGCGTCAGTATCGGGTCGCGCGCAAAAAGCTCGGCGGCCCGGCGCCCCCCGTGGCCGAGTCCCTGGAGCCGGAGGTGCTCGATCGCGTGCTGGCGGGTCTATTTCCCGACGCGGACCCCCAGCACGCGCCTCCGACGATGGCGCCAGCAGTTGTCGAGGAGCTGGCGCCAGCCTCCATCCCGCCTGTCACAGAGGCGGAGATGGAGGTAGCGGTGAGCCGTCTTCGCAAGAGGACGGCTCCCGGCCCGGACGGAATACCGGGCCGGGTCTTGGCCATTAGCTGCGTCGCGTTGGGTGGAAGGCTTCGGGAGCTGTTCGACGCATGCCTCACGTCCGGACGGTTCCCGAAGCCGTGGAAGGTTGGGAGGGTGTGCCTGTTGCGGAAGGAGGGTCGAGATGCAGACTCTCCTTCCGCATACAGGCCGATTGTGCTGCTGGATGACACGGGAAAGCTGTTGGAGAGGGTGGTCGCTTCTCGTGTCATCCGGCACCTGAGGGGGACTGGGCCCGACTTGTCGGAGGCCCAGTACGGGTTCAGAGCGGGGCGTTCAACGGTGGACGCCCTGCTCTGGCTCAAGGGGTGGACGCAGGAGGCGGTCGCAGAGGGGAACAGGGCGTTGGCAGTGTCTCTCGACATTGCCAACGCCTTTAACAGCCTCCCGCATGGGACCATACAGGAGGCACTCCGCTATCACGGAGTGCCCCTGTATTTGCGGAGGCTGTTGGCCGACTACCTCCGGGACCGCGAGGTCCTGGTGGTAGGACGCGACGGAGTGAGGCACCGTCGCGTCTCCTGCGGGGTTCCACAGGGGTCCGTCTTAGGACCAATCCTGTGGAACATTGGCTACGACTGGGTGTTGCGTGGCACGCTTCCCGCCAGTGTGCGGGTGGCGTGCTACGCGGACGATACCCTGGTCGTGGCCAAGGGGAGGGACCTCAGGGAGACGGTGCGCTTGGCCACGGTGGGAACATCCCTCGTGGTCGACCGCATCCGTGCCCTGGGGTTACGCGTCGCTCTCCCCAAGACCGAGGCCCTGTTGTTCCACGGGCCTCGGGGGCGACCCCCGCCAGGAACACATGTGGTCCTGGAGGGGGTCGTTGTCCGGGTCGGGACCCAGATGAAATATCTGGGTCTCGTCCTGGACGGGAGGTGGGGTTTCGGGGCCCACTTCGCCAGTCTGGCCCCGAAAGTCGTGGGAGCCGCAGCCGCCCTGGGGCGACTACTGCCGAACGTGGGCGGCCCTAGCGCAACTTGCCGTCGGCTGTACTCCGGAGTAATCCGGAGTATGGCCCTGTACGGGGCACCTGTCTGGGCGGACGCCCTCGGTCGCGACAATAAGGCCCTGCTGCGACGTCCGCAGCGGGTCATCGCGACGAGGGCGATACGCGGTTACCGGACGGTGTCCTGGACAGCCGCATGCGTGCTGGCCGGAGACCCGCCCTGGGAGCTCCAAGCCGAAATCCTCGCCGAGATCTACAATTTTGTAGCGGCGAGGAAGTCGCGCGGGGAGCCCCCAGGGTGGGAGGAGGTGGCGCGCATGCGACGGCAGGCGCAGGCCGCCCTGTTGAGGCGGTGGTCGGAGGACCTGGCACCACCCGTCCCCGGCCAGGGGACGGTGGACGCCATCCGCCCGGTCCTCGGGAGGTGGGTAGGGCGGCGACACGGGTCGCTTTCCTTCAGATTGGTGCAGGTGCTTTCCGGACACGGGTGCTTCGGAAGGTACCTGCATCGAATCGCAAGGAGGGAAGCGACCCCGGCTTGCCACGAGTGTGGAGCGCCGGAGGATACGGCGCTTCACACGCTGGAAGCGTGCACCGCGTGGGTCCCACAGCGGTGCACGCTTTCAGCGGTAGTGGGCCAGGATCTCTCGTTGCCGAGCGTGGTACGGGCCATGCTCGAGAGCGACAGATCCTGGCAGGCGGTGGCCTCTTTCTGCGAAATTGTGATTTCGCAGAAGGAGGCCGCGGAGAGGATCAGAGAGGACGACGCCCTCGCTGATCCTCTCCGACGTCGGCGCACGGGAGGGAGGAGAAGGCGATTCGCAGATCGCCTCCTCGCCCCACCCGTGTAGTAGGGTCATCGGTTGGGTTTATGGGCCCCCAACCGACTCAATGGCCCTACGTGCCGGGGAGCGGCTGAAGGTCTGAGCTAAGCCGCTCCGTCTGCCGTTGGTCCGGTTGATGGCACCGGACCTTAAGCCGGGGCGGGATGGAAAGTACTTCCCCATCTCTCCCCGACAGGCTGCGTCTGCTCGCCGGGGTGGTTTAGTCGGTAGGGGCCCGGCTATATTCTATAGTCGGGTTGGTAAGAGTCCATTAAACAGACTCCGACAGAAGCCGTCTGTGTCCCATATCACAGGCGGAAGTCCGTAAAGGGATTAACCTCGTTAAAAAAAAAAAAAAAAAAAAAAAAAAAAAAAAAAAAAAAAAAAAAAAAAAAAAAAAGGTTAGGTTAGGTTAGGTTAGGTTAGGTTAGGTTAGGTTAGGTTAGGTTAGGTTAGGTTAGGTTAGGTTAGGTTAGGTTAGGTTAGGTTGGGCGGGTCTGGGTTTATCCATTAAATAGTTGCTATGCCTATGCTTGCAGCGTTTACGTTGCTTGTTTTGGATAAGTCCAGGCCTTCTTTACTCATCCCGTGATGGGTAGGGAGGTTACGGTCTTGGGGGAAGCGCAGGTCGTGATGATCCTCAAGGCAAGTCTGGCGATTACCTTCTCGCGGTGCTGCCTGTTCTTGGTCTAATTCCTCTGAATTAGACGTAACTAGACATCGCCCGGCGCCTCGCGTGTGTAGTTTATGTATGTATATTTTTATTTATTTATTATATTATTTATATATTATTATATATGTATGTTTATTAAAAAAGGTGGAAGGTCTCTCGCTTCCTTGCGTTTTCCGTCGGGAATGTGGACGAGACAGTCGTTTGGTGGGCTTCGCCGCAGGGCCGTCAGCTTTTATGATGACTCGGCGTCGAAGTGGCGTGTTCAGCACGTGGGTAGTTTCGGGTGTCGCGCGGCAGGGATCGGTCAACTCGGCCACCCTGTCGGGCGATGCTGTTGGGATGGCTGCTTTATATACGTATGTATATATATATACATAATATCTGTATACATGCGTATATACTGCAGCAGCGGACCCTAGGGTCGTGGGATGGCGAGCCTCCAAGGCTCGCGATAAAGGGGACCTCACCCCTCTAACAAAGGCGGCCGCCTTGTCGTTAAGGAACAATTATGAAAATGGCATGTTCTAAAAAGAATATACCCCAGGAGGGTACCAGCGGAGCTGGAGAATCCCTCCCCGCGCAATTGAGTGCGGGCTGTCCCACGTATTCTGGGGGGGACAGGAAATGTCAGTCTCTATTTTACAAACCGACCCTTGCAAGAAATACGGACACTGAAACAAACGGATTGGAAAAGACGGATCGCGCACCTTCACGGTGCAGCGTCGTGCTGGAGCGTCTTCCGGCCGACGACGACTTTGCCTCGGACTCGTCCGCGGCAATGAGCTTTATGAGTATGGACTCACGGGAAGGGTCACCATCACTCCTTCGAAGGCGAAAGCGCCCACGCTCCTCTGAAGTTCAGGGGGAGAGCGAGGGCTCAGAAAGCGACGCGACACGCACGCAAGTCGCAAAGACGGGACTAAAAAAGGGTAGAGGACGACCGCCTACAACCGGCCACTATGTTGGACTGGCCAAGGCGAAGGAAGAACTCGTCAAAGCCCAAAGGAAAGAAATGGAGTTGAGAGCCGAACAAGAGATGGCTCAGATGGCTAAAACGTTCCGAAAGCCCAGAGTGTCATCACTCTCGGACTTTCTGCCATCGGGAAAAAAGAAAGGAAATGCCGAGTGCACATCTGACTCGGCATCGGACTTGCGAAAACAGGTTGGTGATTGCGTCGCCACTATTGAACATGTGGCGAAGAAGTCATCAAATCTTAAGGGCACATTCCAACGTGCCCTCAAAGACGCAGCAAGCACTATTGCTACCTTAGTGGACGAACTCCACCAACGGTCCGCTACGGATGAGACGGCCAGACTGCAGGCGGAAAATGCCCGCTTGCATTCAGAAATCGAGGCCCTAAAAAAAGATATGACCGAGCTACGTCAGGAACTCCGTAGCAATCGCCGGGGTTCTACGCCGAAAGAAGACGACACGCCCAAGTCCGTGCAACAACAACAGCCGGACTTGGAAGAAATCATGCGCCATGTCATGGTCTCGGTAGGGACTATGATAAACGCGCGATTTGAAAATCTTGAGGGACGGCTTCTGCCTGAGCGGAACCTCCGCCCGGCACTCGCCGCGGATCTACTTAGAGCATCGGTTCCGGTGGATCCCAACACTAACCCGGGTCCCTCTCACGAGAAACCTGCTCTGAGATCAAAGAAGGGAGGCAAAAAGGCCAGCAATGAAACTGTGCCTAAAGCCAACAAAGGAACGGTTCCACCTCCAACACCGGCGGTTCCACCCCCAACACCGGCGGTTCCACCAACTGCAGCGCAGAGTTGGACAAAAGTGGTATCTAAGGGAAAGAAGAAGAAGGCTTCTTCTGCACCACAGACGCAGAGAAAAGCAGATCTGACGCAGAAGAGTCAGAACGAACGACGCACGTCTCAACGACGACAGCATCAGGCGGCACCATCACAGTCAAGGCAGCAGCCGCGACGCCGCACACAAAAGAGACCAAAACTACGCGCTCCGAAATCATCGGCGGTAGTTATCTCTATCGGAGCAGACTCGGCCAAAAACGGCATTTCCTATGCCGATGTTATCAGAAAGGCCAAAGAAGAAATCGACCTGGAAAGCCTAGGTATCACGGCTGTGCGGTTTAGGAAAGCCGCTACTGGGGCGAGAATCATGGAGGTACCAGGCGCCACGAGCGGCGACAAAGCCGATAAGCTGGCGAAAAAGCTGAAGGAAGTGATTAACTCCGACGACATACACGTATCCAGGCCAACGAAATGCGTAGATCTTCGCGTATCTGGCCTGGATGATTCTGTAACACCTCAGGATGTGTCGTCGGCAATCGCACGTGCCGGCGTGTGTGCAGCAGAGTCTGTAAAATCCCGAGAAATTCGCCGGAATTATGATGGTCTCGGCACGGCCCTCGTGCGGTGCCCTGTGTCTGTGGCCAAGAAAGTGTCGGAGAGCGGTCGCATCCTCATCGGATGGGTCTCGGCACGCGTCCAGCTGTTGCCAGCTCGAACGATGAGGTGTTTCAGATGCCTCGAGGCGGGCCACGTCGGGGTCAAGTGCCCCTCTGTAGTCGACCGCAGCAAGCAGTGCTACCGCTGCGGCAAGGAAGGACACAAAGCCATCGAGTGTTCCTCGGTGCCACATTGCACCATATGTGCTGCGGCAAACAAACCAGCGGGACACATGCTGGGAAGCAAAGCCTGTGCTAAGCTTCCAAAGAAAACGAAAGGACGAAACGTTAGTGTTGTGGCCTCGACCCAGCAGCAACGGCTCCACCCACCAACCCAGGACGAGGAGATGGAAACGGACCTCACATAAATATGGCCCTCAAAATCCTACAGACGAATCTCAACCACTGTGCAGGGGCCCAAGATCTTTTGATGCAGACCCTTGCAGAGTGGTTGATACACATCTCAGTAGTAGCTGAACCATACTTTGTCCCTAATCGGGACAACTGGGTTAGCGATATAGAAGGCACTGTGGCTGTGACAACACAGTTATCCGCTGGCTCACCACCTTTCGGGAAAGTTGCGAGGGGTCATGGCTGCGTCGCGGTGTTGGTAGGAGACATTGTTATTGTCGGGGTATACTTCTCCCCGAATAAGACTCTCGCGGAGTTTGAGGCTTTCTTGGGGGAGTTGGATACACTCGTCGAATGGAGTCGTCCTCATCAAATGCTGGTCGCCGGAGACTTTAACGCCAAGTCTGTGACATGGGGCTCCTCAGTTACAGATCCACGCGGTGAGGTATTGGAGGACTGGGTGATAGCATTGGGGATGTCAGTCCTAAACAGAGGCACAATCAACACCTGTGTGCGTCAGGAGGGCGGCTCTGTTGTGGACGTGACATTCGCTAGCTCTGCACTGGCTGGTCGAGTTCAGGACTGGAAAGTAATGGAAGAAGTTTTCACACTCTCAGACCACCGGTATATCAGGATGGATGTCTCCGCATCCTCCGGGGTCATGAATGAAGCCAGTCAACCATCTGCTACAGAGAGTCGACGCTGGGCACTGAAGCGTCTCGATAAGGAAATGCTGGTGGAGGCTTCTTTGATACAGTCCTGGCTATCAAGAAGCGAAGGTACCATAGACGAAGAAGCGGAATGGTTCTGCGAGGCTATGTCGCAGATTTGCGATGCGTCCATGCCTCGGTGCGGCAAGCTGCCACCACGCCGTAGTGTCTACTGGTGGACTGAAGAAATTGCTCAGCTTCGAGAGGCGTGTATTGCTGCAAGGCGGCAGTATACACGTCATCGTCGCCGGCGCCGTCGCAACGAAGACACAGAGGCTCAGCTGTATGCATCGTACAGAGAATTGGTGACCACGCTCCAATCGGCGATTGCTACAGAGAAAGACAAAGCGCGAAAGGACATGCTGGAAACTCTCAACAGCGATCCGTGGGGGAAGCCATACAAGTTAGTCCGGAACAAGCTCCGTCCTTGGGCCCCCCCACTGACACAAAGTCTCCAACCTGACTTCGTAGATAGTGTAGTAGCTACTCTCTTTCCACGTCTGGGAGAGTTTCAGCCCCCGGTGTCCAGGCTTCCTTCGGAAGCTCACGCCGATGAGGAGGATGAGGTGCCTCCGGTCTCTGACGGCGAGATCGGTGCGGCGATGATTCGGCTTCAGGCCAAGAACACCGCCCCTGGTCTCGACGGGATTCCCGGTCGCGCATTGGTTTTGGCGCTCAAGGAAGCCCTTCAACCTCGGTACAAGGATTTCGTCGAGGAATGCCTTAGGCAAGGACGTTTCCCACAAAGGTGGAAAACAGGAAAGTTGGTGTTGCTGCGCAAGGAAGGACGGCCGGTCGACTCGCCGGCAGCCTACCGCCCGATAGTGTTGCTTGACGAGATGGGAAAACTCTTCGAAAAGATCGTTGCCTCCCGTCTCGTCAAACAGCTCGAGAGGGTCGGCCCAGATCTGGCCAATAGCCAATACGGCTTTCGCAGGGGTAGGTCCACCATCGACGCCATATTTCAGGTGAAGGCCCTTGCTACAGAAGCAGTGTCTAATGGAGAGGTCGTCTTGGCGGTGTCCTTGGACATCGCCAACGCTTTTAACACCCTCCCATGGAGCTGCATCAAGGAGGCGTTGAAGTTTCACGGAATGCCCACATATCTCTGCCGGGTAGTGGATGACTACCTCTCAGAGAGGTTTGTCACTTACCCGGGTAGTGAAGGATGGGCCCGGAAAGAAATGTCAAGAGGTGTTCCACAGGGGTCGGTCCTGGGCCCTCTCCTGTGGAACCTTGGATATGACTGGGTCCTGCGAGGCAGCAACCTGCGTGGCATCAGTCTCGTATGCTATGCTGACGACACGTTAGTTTTAGCACGCGGGCGCAGCTATAGGTCTGCTGCCCTTACTGCAACGGCAGGAGTAGCGCAAGTAGTCAGTCGCATCAGACGGCTTGGGCTAAAAGTGGCGCTCAATAAATCCGAAGCGCTGTGTTTCCATGGCCCTCGGAACGCGCCACCAGCTGGAGCTCAGCTCATGGTGTGTGGAGTCGCCATCGACGTAGGGTCCTCGATGAAGTACTTAGGTCTAATTCTCGACAGCCGATGGAATTTCCGGGAACACTTCACGAAGCTGGCGCCTAAGCTTATTAAAGCGGCATCTGCGCTAGGCAGGTTACTTCCCAACTTAGACGGACCGAACGACAGTTGCCGTCGCCTATACACTGGTGTAGTACGGTCTATGGCTCTATACGGAGCTCCAATATGGGTTGATTCTCTGACCACCCATAGCAAGGCCCTCCTACGAAGATCACAACGGGTCATGGCAGTGAGAACGGTTCGAGGATACAGAACTATATCCTTTGAAGCCGCATGTGTTTTGGCTGGAACCCCGCCATGGTATCTGGACGCGCGGGTACTAGCTCAAATGTACCATCGGACGAGAGAGTGTCGAAGCAGCGGTGAGTTTCCACCTCCCGCAATGATAAGACGGTGGAGAAA
>OW203664.1:20415000-20445000 GCA_934044485.1 Apeira syringaria
ATTCGTCAGCAGCTTCGTTCCCCTGTATACCAACGTGGGCCTTCACCCAGAACAAACCTAAGTTGATTTTGTTACTTGTGATGATAGTCCTGATTTTATGGGCTAGGGGGTTTTCGCTACCTTGGTCGCAGATGGCCTCGAGAGCCGATCTGGAGTCGCTTATAATGTTCCCAGCTTGAATTTTCATCTTAACCATAAACTCTACTGCACCAAGTATGGCGACAAGTTCCGCCTGAAACACACTGCAGTAATCGGCGAGCTTGTACTTCATCGAGTGAGTTTGTAGTTCTCCAGGCCAGCATGAGACTGCTGCACCGACCTTACCCTCGATCTTGCTTCCGTCGGTGAAAAGTTTGATACCTGTGTCCACGATAGTACTGATATCGTCTTCTGAGTTGAGGGAAGCAAAACTGAGCCGCTTCCTCTCCGCTGGGTGGGGTAAATCGAAGGGGCTAATTCTCGCCTCCAGCTCTCTGCCCGGCAATGTGTCTAGTGGTCGCCCGCGCTTTAGTTCGTATAGGGCCGCGTTTTCTCTTGCTCTCAGATCCAGAGGGATTATGCGAGCTAGCAAGGCACTGGCGGCCATTGACGTAGTCCTGTGCGCCCGACAGATAGACAGGGCAAACATTCGGGTCAGTCGGTTAAGGTTCCTTGTGAAGTAATCCCTGTTAGTTGCTGCGGCCCAGACGCTGGAGGCATAGAGTATGACAGGTTCTACTGCGGCGATGTACAGTAACCTGGTTATATCTGGATTTAGCCCCCAGGACGTCTTCACGGCGCGCGTTAACATTTTATGGATGTTGACAGATTTCTTGACTACGTTCTCGAGGTGGGGGGCGAACGTGAGTGATTTGTCTATTATAAGTCCTAGAATCTTGATACTGTCAGAAAAAGTTACCTGGCAGTCGTCAAATACGATTCTGGGCGTGTCGAACTTGAGCTTGCGGGTGATCAACACCGCCTGAGTCTTTTGTATTGCGAACCTTAGCTTGGCACTTCTTCCCCAGTCAGACACCACCTTCAGTGCCGCGTTCATCTGCTGTTCGACAGCCAGGCCCGTGTCACCGACCGCGACGATCAGGATGTCGTCGGCGAAAGCCTGGATGTGGGCTTCAAGGGACTCCGCAGACTTCATCAAAGGGTCCATCTGTATGTTCCAAAACAGGGGTCCACAGATGGAGCCCTGGACGCATCCCTTGTTTGTCGGTCTAGCTATGTCCTCCCCTAAATAGCGCAGGCTAATGCACCTGTCGTTTAGGTAGCTGGTGACAACTCGCATTATCGTTTTGTCAACTCTTTTCTGGTACAATTGTTTTAGTATTAGTGGCCACCAGCAGTTATCAAAAGCGCCTTCGATGTCTAGCGACGCAATTGCAACAATCTTTTTAGCCTTGACTGCTGTTTTTACTAGTTGGATTGCGTCGTATAGCGCATCTTCAGTCCCTACTTGCGGGACAAAGCCGTATTGACGGGGACTTAGTCTTCCTTCGCTTCCCAGACTCCAGGAAATCCTGATGGCGATCATCTTCTCCATGACTTTGCCCAAGACCGGCAGTAGTCCGATTGGTCTATATGACTTGGGGACCGAGTAGTCTTCTTTACCGGGGTTAGGTTAGGTTAGGTTAGGTTAGGTTAGGTTAGGTTAGGTTAGGTTAGGTTAGGTTAGGTTAGGTTAGGTTAGGTTAGGTTAGGTTAGGTTAGGTTAGGTTAGGTTAGGTTAGGTTAGGTTAGGTTAGGTTAGGTTAGGTTAGGTTAGGTTAGGTTAGGTTAGGTTAGGTTAGGTTAGGTTAGGTTAGGTTAGGTTAGGTTAGGTTAGGTTAGGTTAGGTTAGGTTAGGTTAGGTTAGGTTAGGTTAGGTTAGGTTAGGTTAGGTTAGGTTAGGTTAGGTTAGGTTAGGTTAGGTTAGGTTAGGTTAGGTTAGGTTAGGTTAGGTTAGGTTAGGTTAGGTTAGGTTAGGTTAGGTTAGGTTAGGTTAGGTTAGGTTAGGTTAGGTTAGGTTAGGTTAGGTTAGGTTAGGTTAGGTTAGGTTAGGTTAGGTTAGGTTAGGTTAGGTTAGGTTAGGTTAGGTTAGGTTAGGTTAGGTTAGGTTAGGTTAGGTTAGGTTAGGTTAGGTTAGGTTAGGTTAGGTTAGGTTAGGTTAGGTTAGGTTAGGTTAGGTTAGGTTAGGTTAGGTTAGGTTAGGTTAGGTTAGGTTAGGTTAGGTTAGGTTAGGTTAGGTTAGGTTAGGTTAGGTTAGGTTAGGTTAGGTTAGGTTAGGTTAGGTTAGGTTAGGTTAGGTTAGGTTAGGTTAGGTTAGGTTAGGTTAGGTTAGGTTAGGTTAGGTTAGGTTAGGTTAGGTTAGGTTAGGTTAGGTTAGGTTAGGTTAGGTTAGGTTAGGTTAGGTTAGGTTAGGTTAGGTTAGGTTAGGTTAGGTTAGGTTAGGTTAGGTTAGGTTAGGTTAGGTTAGGTTAGGTTAGGTTAGGTTAGGTTAGGTTAGGTTAGGTTAGGTTAGGTTAGGTTAGGTTAGGTTAGGTTAGGTTAGGTTAGGTTAGGTTAGGTTAGGTTAGGTTAGGTTAGGTTAGGTTAGGTTAGGTTAGGTTTTTTTTTTTTTTTTTTTTAATGTATGTACATACTGTTATTCCTCTGACATTTGGTCAGAGTCGTTATGCAGCGGACACACCTTGACAGACTCAATTTACTGTATATTGGGAACGGTTCAGACTCATAAAGAGTTGAATGGGGGAACAGGATAAAAGGGGGGGGTACACACAAAAACACAATGTAACACAATTCAGACAATACAAAATTACAATATAAGTGAGATTACAGTTTTTCAATACTGGACTTATTTTCTTAATACCATTGTCAATCATCTTTTTTTTTTTTTTTTTTTCCCTTTCTCCCTTTTTTTTTTTTTTTTTTTTTTTTTTTCTTTATTTGACATTGGTCCTTTTAGTTTACTTTACATATGTTCACGTCACATATTATGAAATAATTTAAATATTAATTCAATTAATATTTAAGCAACTAAGTATTAGCCTATAATCGGCCTAATAATACCTACAGATAACAGATATCAGATTTATCAGAGCCTTTCTTTTAACTGCTCTCATCAAAAAGAAAAAAAAAAAAAAAAAAAAAAAAAAAAAAAAAAAAAAAAAAAAAAAAAAAAAAAAAAAAAAAAAACATCTATATAATTATGGATATAGGAATTAATGGATATATGGTATATATGATAATGGAAAACGGTATGGAAATGGAAAAATTTAGTTTACATATTTTGGTAAAGGGGTTACAAGGTGAGAAAGTTTCTTGATTGGCTGTGGAACGGCTAACATCCATTATATTAAGCAATATAGGTATGTAATCGTTTCTTCGACCTATTTGTTTCTTTCTTCACTAACTTTGCTTACCATTCAAACTAGTTTTGCTTCTTGCGTTTTTATCCAGCATTATATTGTCATGGTGATTTGGTAGCCCAACTCCTGTTCCGCGTTGTTACCATTTTTTAATTATTGCATCTATCAATATTTTTGTCACTTTGTCTTGTTCTTTAAGATTGTTTGTTTGGCGATGTGTTCACAGTACTCTATGAAGGGTGTTCTACTCTGCTTGTTAGCTAGAATGTCCGGGATCGTTTGCTTTTCTATGTCTGTTTCTATTTGTGTACGTAGATTGTGACGAGCCAATCCAAATCTCGGACACTCAAGCAACAGGTGCTCTACTGACTCTTCAGTCTCCGGATCACACACACACTCCGATTTGTCCTTACATTTGAATCTGTGCAGGTATTGGCTGAATCCTCCGTGTCCAGTCAACATCTGGACAAGCGTGGGCGTGAGCGTCATTTTCTTGAGGAGCTGGAACGCCTGTACTGCATCGGGTAAGTACATTTTTGTTACCGCTGCTGATTGGCTGTTTTTGTACCTATCGTTCCACACCTGCAACGTCCCTTCTCTAAGCGTCCGTTTAATGTAAGATGGGGGGCAGCAGTCGTAGTCGGGTGCTGTCTTTTTTAAGCCAGCTTCTTTTGCGAGTACGTCCGCCCTCTCGTTTCCTTCCACCCCTACATGAGCTCGTATCCAGAAGAATTTAATTTCTCGTCCTTGTGCCCGGACCTTAGAAATGTTTTTTCTTATTTTGTATGCGAGCGGGTGGAGGGAGTCCTGGTCTTTTAGCAGCTCGAGAGACGATCTAGAGTCACTGATTATGCTGGTAGTGGGCTCGTTACTTTGTTTCGCTATTTCCGTAGCTTGGACCAGTGCATACATCTCTGCTTGGAACACGGTGCAGAATGGCTCCAGCTTAAACTTTTTGTGTTTGATTTCAGCGCCGTTTTTCCAACATGTTAGTGCAGCTCCCACCTTGCCGCTCATCCTGCTCCCATCCGTATACACCTGCATCCCGGTTACTTGGTTTTCTTCCATGGTTTGAGATTCCATGTCTTCTAAGCATCGGAACTCTACCATTACTTCGTCCGCGGGATGCATGGCCTTTGTGTAGCTGATTTTCTCCTCCAGTTTCCGTTCTCCTATTGCCTCCTGCGGTATGCCTCGTTTGGCTTCATACATCCGCGCTGCTTCCTGGACTCGGAGATCCAGAGGTAGAATACCAGCCAGGAGCAACGCGGCATTTAGCGAGACGGTTCGGTAGGATCTGCAGATTTTCTGCGCAAAACCCCTCTGCACCGTGTTCAGCTGCTTTTGCACCGATATTTTTTGGGCAGCCTCAGCCCATGCACTCGCTCCGTAGAGAATGATAGGCTCTATGACTGCGACGTATATTGTCCTGACTATCTCCGGACTCAGGCCCCACGAAATACGCGCCGCTGTGGACAACCGTTTATAGATATTGGTTGCTTTGCGACAGGTCTGAGCTATATGACTTTGGAAAGTGAGCTTCCTGTCTACCGTAACCCCCAATATCCTTATTTCTTCCACCATTTTTATTTCGACGTCGTTCATGTGAACGCGCGGGGCGTCGTACTTTAGTTTGTTGGTGATGACCATGGCGTTAGTTTTGTGCGGCGCGAATTTTAATTTATTTCTGACGCCCCACTCACTCACACAGGAGAGGGTCTCGCGTGCTTGTCTTTCTATCACGGTAGCCGTGTTTCCGGAGAAGATCAGGACAACGTCATCTGCGAACGCTTGGCAGTATACCCCTCGTCGTTCCAGTTCGCACAACAGTGGGTCCAATAGGACGTTCCAAAAAGTGGGGCCCCCTATAGACCCCTGAACACACCCCTTGTTGGTAGTCTTTTCCACTTCTTTCCCTGCGTATTTGAGTCTAACTCGTCGATCCTGAAAGTAGCTGCTTACCAGCTTTCTGAGGTTTGAAGGGCATTTCATTTCCTGGAGGCGACACTTGATGGCCGGCCACCAAGCGCTGTCGAAAGCCCCCTCTATGTCCAAGGAGACTACTACATTTATAAGTTTCTTTTGCAGGTTCTCCCTGATGTGATGTAATAGGTCGTAGAGGGAGTCCTCCGTACAGCGCTGGGGGACGAATCCATATTGCCTTGTGTTTAAGCCGGGGAGTAGATGCCAACGTATACGCTTAATGAGCATTTTTTCGAAAATCTTCCCTAGGATCGATAACAATCCTATGGGACGATATGACTTTGCTTGCGTGTAGTCATCTTTTCCCGGCTTTCTCAACACCACTACTGTGGCCTCTTTCCACTGAGCTGGGAAGTATGAGAGTGCCAGGCACTTATTCAATATTCCCAGAAAGACACCTGGGCGGCTAGATATTGCTGCTGCGCAGATGTCCGCTGTAAAACCATCTGAGCCAGGTGCCTTCCTAGGATTAAAGCTATGGGTCGATCGTGTCAATTCGGCCAGGGTAAAGGGAGGGTCTTGGTGATTTTCAGGAGGAAATTCTTCAGCTGAGTCCGCTTGGCGTCTTGTGGTTCTGTGGTGACAATTATCATCTTGTTCGTTGTCATCAGGGAAGAATGTTGTCGCCAAGAGCTCGGCGGAGTCCTGCTGGCTTAACACATGACCGTTTCGAACCAACACTTGGTCTTCCTGTCTTTTGGCTGTATTTCTTATTACCCTGTATACCCCATCCCACATACTCTCTCGATCTTGTCTTCCACAGTAGCTTTTCCAACTATTAATTTGTGCCTCTGCTGCTTTTTTCTCATACATTTCGCTTGCTTTCAGGTACTCGCTGACCACGTGAGGGCGACGTCGGGCTGCTGCACATCTTATTCTACGCTTCTTCGTGACCATATCTCTTTTGAGGAGTTCCAGTTCCTGCGACCACCATGGTAAGTTTATTTTTGTACTAACTCTTTTTTTTCCAGGTATGTTTTCTTTACAGGTTTTATCTAAGGTATGTATGTAGTTATGTATTATATTCTTAAGTTCTTGTATTGTATTGATTTCCTCGATTTTATCTATATATATATTACTATTTATTAAATTTTGTGTGAATTGAGTTTTGAATAAATCCCATTTAACTTTTTTAGTGTTGTAGATTCTGGTGGTTGGTGGTGGTTTCTTGTACAATATTTTGTTGGCATGAACGGTGAAGGTTATAGCGTTATGGTCTGAGCTAGTTATGCCTTTGTCGACTTTCCAGTCGTCAACGGTGTTGAGCATTTCTGTTGTGCAGGCCGTGACGTCTACGTGGCTCTGATAGATTTTTCCACCTCTTATTGTGTCAAAGGTGGGCTCATTTCCTTCGTTTAACGTTTGCATCCCCATTTCGTTGAACGCTCCCGCGAGCGCTGCGCCTCTATGGTCTTCTGTTACGCTTCCCCACCAGGTACTCCACGCGTTCCCATCGCCGCCCAAAATGACCCTGTTTGTGCCGATCCTATGGACTATGTACCTCAGCTGCTCTATGTACTGTTCAATTGGTTGACTATCCTCAAAATAGTACGAGATTATGCCAATTGTGCGGGTACCTAACTTGAGAACAGCTGCTGCCAAATTTTCCGTTGTTAGTGTCGGCATCTCCGTTATTTCTATATTGGGGTCGAAGACGACGATGGCCGCTTTTATGGGTTTTTCCCTGTGCCTGGTCCTTTGGATTATTCGCGTTCCGACGTGTTGCTTTAGCACTCCTTCTGAGCCAATATAGGGTTCTTGGGTTAATGCAAACGCTACTTTTCTTTTCGCCGCCTCGATCAAGAGCTCGTGGGTGGCGAGTTTCTTCCTTTGTAGATTCGTTTGGATTACTCTATACTGTTGGGGGCTTGTCTGAGGCTCCGCAGGGGTGCAGGTTCCAGCTGTGAGTTCAGTTGTTACCACCTTAGCAGTATGCCACTGATGATCGCGCCAGTGCATCCCACTTCATTCGTACGGGGCACTGGTTGTCGAAGGCGTTGTGATCGTGCCTGTCCAGCTTTGCCGACTTGCAATTACTGCAAGAGGCTGTGTCCGCTGCCAGCCATGCGGGGCAGTCAGCGCGCATGTGCGCATCGCCGCAGTGGGAGCAGAGGTCGTCAGGTTCGGTGCACATCCGCCGACCATGTCCAAACCGTAGGCAGCGCGTGCATTGAACCAAGGGAGTCTGGTCAAACACGCGCACACGCTGGAGGTCAACATGCACAATTCCCGCGTTTGTCAGCCGATTCCAAACCTGCGGCGACACTGACAGTACCACATGACTCTCGAGTGGGTTTCTCGCTTTCCGCCTATATCTTATTTGGGCCCTGTACTCACTCTGAGGAACGTCTCTCAGTAGGTGACCATTCTGATTTTTAAGCGCTGTCATTATGTCTTCGTCGCTGTTGAATGACAGGACGTCCCTCAGCACGAGTAGTGGGTCCTTATTGCTCTTCTCTTCGACCTTGAGCTTGGCTTGCGGTGTTTTCAGCTTCTCACTGACTTTGGCGAGTTCGTCCTTAGTGTGGCAGCTTATGATAACCTTTTGATCTTTCGCTTTGCGCAGTCGGTCGACTTTTATCCCGGTCGACTTTGCGTCTACTGCTGTCCTGATCTTGTGGACGATGGCGTCGCTGCTGTCCTTGTCGTCGTCTGACGATACGACCAAGGAGTGCATCGCCATCATCGAATTCTTGGGACGAGACACCACACTCGAGTAACTGGGTCGAGTCTCACTTGACCAGGTCTGTACTTCACTTCGAAGTTCGTCTATTTTGCCCAATAGGACTTTGTGCTGTTCTCTTACTTCGTTTAGAAGTTCGTTAGTCTGGGACGGCCGATCTTCGTGGGCGTTCGACAATTCTCCCGCCCGTTGTTGTCTTGATTCTTCCTTCCCCTTGATGGTGTAGGTTTCGTTCGACGTTTCCTTCCTCGTCTCCTTTTCCTTCTCCTTTATAAGCTGAAATAGCCTTTCGATGGCCTGCGTAACTCCGACTTTAATTTCCGACTTCAAATTCCTTGAGTTGCCAAGATGTATTTTAGCCTTGTTCACGCAGGCCCTCGCTTCGCTCAGCCTGTCCGCGTACTTGGCACCCTCTTTGGGGGACGCCGTCGGAACCTCTACCTCCACCGACGCTCTTCTTGATGCAGCACTGCTACCCTGAGAGGGCGCCGGTTTTGGTTTCTTTGGTAAGCCGCCAGGTTTCGGTGGACTGATAATAATAATGTCCGACGCGGGTCGCCGGGCCGTTGGGTTGGGTCTCGTTAACCCAGCCTCCCTGCTCTGTTCTGTGGGCGAGAGGCTGACTCGGGACTCGATAACCTCGATAACCTTTCTCACACTTTTTGTGTGAGAAGGTCCGGGCTCATTTGGAGTGTCGGCATTCGATTTTTCAGGTGCATTTTCAGCCGCTTTTGGGGGTTTCACGGGAGTTCTCATTCCCAACATATTCGTGGAAGGTAGGAGGATGAGGTACAAGAGGAGAGTAAGTCAACGCCACTCGCGTTCCCGTTGAATAAATAGTTAAATAATTAAAATGTTTAAAATGTAGATTTGTAAAAGTTGTAAAAAGAATAATGATAAAAAGTAGAATCAATAATAATAAAAAATAGTAAAAATAAAATCTTAGCCTAGGTGTACTAACTAATGACTAAGTGGCTATCTAATTATCGATGCCTTAGTCGGCCTTGGTCAAAGAATACTTAACCAGCACTTAATAATTTGGACTGTTTGATATTAAATTTATAAAAGTTAGGCTAACTAAACCTAAATAACCCAATTTACTGTCCGGAACTAAGTGCAGATCAGTGCGTCCTACATTAATACTCGGTCCTACGTTAAGCTGTCTTCTACTGGGAGCGAAGAAGTCAAACCTTGTATATATTGTTGACTTTACCGCATAAAAACCTTTGAAATCAATATATAGGAAGGACTATACTATCTTATTAATATATACAACTAATTACTAATCTGCCACTCAGGTAACCTATCCTATAATCACAGTATATACGCAATAGCGTTTGTCAAATACACAGTCAATATACGGTCAATATACGTTTGTAAAAGTTGTAAATAAATAAGCAGGAAATAACAATTTTAATTAAGCTAGATAATACAAAATATGATTTCAGAACGAGCCCAATAAATAGCTCTCGTCTTGTCGGGCAGTTTACAAAAAACCCGGTCCAATTCCGTCCACTACAGAGCGAGATATTGCGCTCACAGTTTTTGAAATAATAAGCACGAACTATGTGTTAAACTGTGAACGCACCTCCGGCCGCTCAGTGTCGCGGTGACGTCACGCGGCGCGCCCCGGAGATACCGGCTCCGCAGCGACTACGGTGTATTCTGCGGCCGGCGGGTCGCGCGCCCGGCAGATAGTGATACACCGCTGAAAGTACCTGTTATTAGGATCGGTGTTGCCCGAGTATAGTATAAGATACAAAATGGTGTTTGGGCTCTTTGGAATCTCCGCCTCAAGCGGAAACTAGTTCTGTGGTCAATTTTGAATAGGTACTTCAATTGCAATTTAAATTGTAAGGTTAAAATTGTAGCCTCTTATTAGCCACTTAAATAATTAGACACCTCTGCCGTCAAGCGCCTAAATAACGCTATAATCAATTAACTAAAAGAGAAGTTTGTATAAGTTGTAAAATAAAACGTGTAAAATTAAGCAAAAGAAATACAGTAAAAATAGATAAAGTTATAACTAAAGTTCCCAATTAAGTGCCGTTCAAATCCAGTTGTAATCAGTAGAAAGTCAGTCTTATTTCGAATTATCCTAAGAGTAAAATGTGTGCGGAAAAACACACTTGTTATTATCATCAATTAAAAATTTATTCGCATTAAAAGTCTTACTACGTAATTGCTAAATCTACAACTTGGTCAATAAAACCTTTGTTAGCACTTAATTAAGTAACCTATCCTATTATCACAGTGTATACGCAATAGCGTTTGTCAGTACACAGTCATATACGTTTGTAAAGTTTTAAAAATAACAATAATAATAACAGAACAAGGAAATACAATTTTAACAAAACCAAGTAAAACCATATACGATTCCAAGCGAGCCCAAAAATTTGCTCTTGTTTCGACGAGCAGTTTACAGAAAATTCGGTTTAATTTGATCCACTATTGAGCGAGATATTCGCATTTACAGTTTTTGAATTATAATGATCAACTATGTTTTAAGCTGTAAACTCGCTTCCAGGCTGCACCGTGCCTCACTACGTCACGCGGCCCTGAGATTCCGGCTGCGGGGGCGCCGCGGAGCGACTATGACGTATTCTGCGACCTGCCGGTAACACACCGCTAAATCTACTAGTTTTATAGATCAATATTATCCGAATATGGCAAAGGTACAAATGGTGTTTGGGCTCGTTGGAATCTCCGTTTCAAGCGGAATCTGGTTCCGTGGTCAAATTTTACATAGGTGCGATATATGGGCACCAAAACATAAAAACATATGCACACCTGATTTGGTCAATTTGCCGATTTGCTTAAAAACTATAAACAATGAAAAATTTTTAAAATTTTTAAAAATACAGTTCGGTCCAAAATTCCTTGTTCTTCCTAGTAGCACTGTTGGGGTCCACGTGTCACACTTTATAGGGTCACAATTCGGGTCACGTGACCTTCCGGACGGATGTAGGGGGAACTTTAATGTTAAATAACTCAGGAACTATTGTCTATAAAAATCTGAGATTTTGAGCACTTGTTACCTGAAGGGCATACTAATTTTAGAAAGTCAAAAAACAGGGGGTCATTGATCTATTCACTGAGTTACGGGGGGGGCAATTTTGACTAATTTTAAAAACCTTATATATCCGTATAGGGTGGTCCGATATCGGCGTCCGAGGTGTCAGTTTTCTCGGCTCGACGTCCTGCACGCTGCTAAGCTGCTGGAATTTAGCTTAGTGTCCGCATCCGGGTTTTCTTGGCCGCGTGGTTTTCGGTTTTTGGCCGATATCTTGGGTGTCCTTTCCCGGAAAAATCCAAGATTTTCAGGAAACGTTCTCCTTCACTGTGCCCTCCCTTAGCCACAATAAAAAAGGGGGGTCACAGATCTTAAACGGGCAGCGTTTCAGCCGAAAGGTTTCTTGGTGGTGAAAATTCCCGGTTTTTCGGTTGTGGAATCTCCAAAAGTGATCCGATTGCGAAAATTTAAACGCCACTGTGTAGATTGCGCTTTCGCGAATCCAACGATATATGACACTTGCACTTTTAAACACTTTTTACCACTTTTTTGATTTTATCCGATTTATTTCCGTGCGGAACAACGACTTGCGTGGCGTCTCGGGCCGTGGGTGAGACGGGACTGGGGTTAGGTTAGGTTAGGTTAGGTTAGGTTAGGTTAGGTTGGGCGGGTCTGGGTTTATCCATTAAATAGTTGCTATGCCTATGCTTGCAGCGTTTACGTTACTTGTTTTGGATAAGTCCAGGCCTTCTTTACTCATCCCGTGATGAGTAGGGAGGCTACGGTCTTGGGGGAAGCGCAGGTCGTGATGATCCTCAAGGCAAGTCTGGCGATTACCTTCTCGCGGTGCTGCCTGTTCTTGGTCTAATTCCTCTGAATTAGACGTAACTAGACATCGTCCGGCGACTCGCGTGTCTCATATCTATGTAAGTTTATTTATATCCATTTATTTATGTATGTTTATAGTATTTTGGCCGGGACTGCTCCCGATAGGCTTTGCTCGCCAAGCCGACGAGGAGCGGTCCATCAGACGGTAGGTTGCGGTGCTGCAAAGCACTGCAACTGAGGGGGGCAGCGGCGCTGTGGGACGGCGCTGCAGCTGAGGAGGCGCTGCGGCGGGAGTGATTCAGTTCGTCTCCTGCTGTGGCGCCGATATGGCCGCCGTCGGAGGGTGGCGGCCGAAGCGGCTGGCGATGGGGCTGCTCCATCTGGCCCATCGCAGGGGACCACGAGCGTCGGATGTGGGAAGTCTGGCGTTCCTTGCACTGTGTGGTCCCCGGGGTGGTGCGGCCGTGCTCTTGGTCCCGGCACGGTCGCGAGGGGGAGGGTCATCCTCCCCCCTGGAGGGGTCCGGAAACGGACGGCCGTGGTGGGGGCGCGGTATGCAATACCCCGCGCTCCCTCCGTTATAGCGGCAGGATGGACACCGTGGGTTTTAGTCGGTAGTGGACCCTGGCTGCTGTGGGTGCAGTTAGGGTTGGGGGCCATGAGGCCCCCCAGGGAGCGGTGATGCTCGAGCGAGCCCGACACACCCCGCCTACTTCCCGGTAGGCGGAAGTGCGTAAATGCATTTCGCCCACGTAAAAAAAAAAAAAAAAAAAAAAAAAAAAAAAAAAAAAAAAAAAAAAAAAAAAGGTTAGGTTAGGTTAGGTTAGGTTAGGTTAGGTTAGGTTAGGTTAGGTTAGGTTAGGTTAGGTTAGGTTAGGTTAGGTTAGGTTAGGTTAGGTTAGGTTAGGTTAGGTTAGGTTGGGCGGGTCTGGGTTTATCCATTAAATAGTTGCTATGCCTATGCTTGCAGCGTTTACGTTGCTTGTTTTGGATAAGTCCAGGCCTTCTTTACTCATCCCGTGATGAGTAGGGAGGCTACGGTCTTGGGGGAAGCGCAGGTCGTGATGATCCTCAAGGCAAGTCTGGCGATTACCTTCTCGCGGTGCTGCCTGTTCTTGGTCTAATTCCTCTGAATTAGACGTAACTAGACATCGCCCGGCGACTCGCGTGTGTAGTTTATGTATGTTTATTTATTATATTATGTATATATGTATGTCTATTAAAATGGTGTGCTTCGAAATGTTGGGGGGGTGTTGAAGGTCTCTCGCTTCCTTGCGCGTTCGCAGGGAAGGTGGACGAGACAGTGGGGGCCTGGGCAGTTCACCTGTCAGGGCGACTCGCCTCATCATTTCAGCGGCGTTGGGTTGTCAAACTCGAGATGTGTGGAAGACGTAGGTCTTGCCTTAATTGGCCGGTCCGGGTGGAGTAAACCACAGTAAAAAATCCTCAAAGCTCCAAGGTGTCGACTTATCCGCCTTGGGGCGCCCCTCTTCGGGGTGGTTGGTGGAGTGCATCAACCAGCTAGAGGTCAACCACGGATACCGCCCGACCTCCGTGTGTATGTAGGGTTACCCGGGTACAGGGGTCTCTGCCCGGGTGGACTTCATATATCCCCCATGCTCGTGGGAACCAAAATGGAAACACCTAAATTAAAAACCAAAAAACTTGATGTTGAGAAGGCGGCGCGCAGCGCAAACGAGGTGGAAGAAGATGTGTTCTCCAATGCGAGGAACATTGACCTGTCCGGGTCTGACTCGGACACGAGTTTAGAGACTGTGGCGTCCCGGGACTCTGGGGCGTCACGGTCTAGCTTCTGGCGGAAACGCCGTCGAAGCGAGGAGGAGGACACCGAGGGGGACGTTTCGTCAGCCAAGGTGTCGGCGCAGAGGCGTGGGCGTGGACGTCCCCCCACCACAGGGCAATACGTCGGCCTCGCCAAAGCCAAGGCCTTGTTGAACAAGGCCAGGAGGGAGGAGCTGGAGCTCGAGGCAGAGATGGAGTTTGCCGACGAGCAACGGCGAAAGGAAACGGCTAACCTTTTTAGGAAATCTCCTAAAGAGCAGCCGCTCGAAGTAAGAGGTATGGACAGCGAAATGCTGAGACAAATCGTGTCGGACGCAGTCGGCACGATCCAGGAGGTGGCCAAGAGGTCCTCGAACCTCAAGGGCACATATGTTAAAAACCTCAACAAGGCAGCTCAAGCCATCTCTGCTGCCTTTGAGGAGACGCGGTCACGCACTGTGGCCGAAGAAGTGGCCGTCCTTTCGGAGAACAACAAGCAGCTGACCATCGAGCTGGATGTTCTCCGAAAGGAAATCAAGGAGCTCAGAGCGGCACAACAACGCCCCGTTCCTGTCCCGGTGCCGACCCCGGCACCCGCGGAAGCTCCTAAAATTGAGGACCTGTGCCGTACCATTATGGTACAGGTAGGAACAATGGTGTCGGCCCGTCTAGAGGCACTTGAGGAGAGGCTCCTGCCGGAGAAGCGCCTCAGGCCACCCCTGGCAGCCGACAAGAGAAGAGAGGAAAAAGCGTCGGCTTCATGCCCAATGGACATTGCTAGTTCAGCTGAGACGACGCCGCTAGCTGCCGCTCCTTCACACCAGCCGAAGGAGAAAGGCAGCGCAGGAAAGGAGCGTTGGAGGGCTCCGGCCCCAAAACCTCCAAAGAAGAAGAAGGGCAGGGGGGGGAAGAAAGCTGCATCCGTCGCAGTCGCTCCCACCCAAGCCGAAGCCCGTTCCGACCCTCCAGCCTCACTCCCAGCTCCCGCAGAACAGGAGCAATGGTCAAAGGTGGTGGGTCGTAAAGCATCGAGGGGAAAAAAGGCAAGTGGCAACCAAGGTGTTGAGCCGGCGAGGGCGAGATCCGCTGCTCCTGCGCGTGCTCCACTGCGGAAGCCTGGCCCACAAAAAGAGAAGAAAAAGACGCCCAAGCTCCGCCTTCCCCGTACTGCAGCTGTAGTCATCACGCTGCAACCGGGGGCGGCTGAGAGGGGCGTCACCTATGCAAAAGTGTTGGCGGAGGCGAGGAGCCAAATCGATCTGAAGGCTCTGGAGATGCCTCCTCTAAGGATGAAACAAACTGCTTCGGGGGCTCGCATGTTTGAAGTCCCAGGAGCGACGAAACTAGAAAAAGCGGATGCTCTGGCTACAAAGCTCAAAGAGGTTTTCCAGAGCACGCAAGACATACAAGTCTCCAGGCCGACCGTCACTGCAGACATGCGGGTGAGCGGTCTGGACGACTCAGTTAGCGGCGACGAACTGACCCTGGCACTCGCGAAGGTTGGTGGATGTCCCACGGCGGACATAAGGGTGGGAACAATTAAGAGGGGTCCAGCCGGGATGGGCACCGCCTTCGTGAGATGTCCCAGGACGGCCGCGAAAGCCATCGTCGCAGGCAGCAGTCGCCTACTAGTGGGGTGGGTTTCGGCGCAGGTCCATCTGCTGGAACCAAGGCCCCGTCGATGCTATCGATGCCTCGCATCAGGCCACGTCGCGGCGCAATGTAAAGCCGAATCCGACCGCAGCCAGGAATGCTATCGGTGTGGCCAAAAAGGCCACAAAGCGAAAGAGTGCTCCGCCGCACCCCACTGCAGTCTATGCGCTGCTGCTGGGAAGCCGGCTAAACATCTTGCCGGGGGCAAGGCTTGCGCCAAGCCCCCGACCAAACCAGGAAAGAGGCGAGGGACGGCTGCGACTGAGGCTCAGGCCAAGCCGCAAGCGTCCGCCCCCGTCGCAACGGAGGAGCCGGTGGTGCGTATGGAGGAAAGCTAGATGGGTCTAGCTTTCCTCCAGACGAATCTCAACCACTCCGCTGGAGCCCAAGACTTGTTTCTGCAGTCTCTGGCGGAGTGGTCCATTCAAATTGGAGTTATGGCGGAGCCCCACAGGGTACCGCCAAGATCAGACTGGATAGGAGACGTGAGTGGCGTGGTAGCGATCACCACCCAGTCGCCGACCCCGTCTCCCCCTCTTGACGTGCTGGTGAGGGGGAGGGGGTTTGTTGCGGCGTCTGTCGGCGATTTGGTCGTGATCGGGGTCTACTTTTCCCCAAATGGGACCTTGGCCGATCTCGAGGTCCTGCTCGACGGGGTGGAGACGGTGGTCGGTCAGAATCGACCTCGCCCCGTCATTGTCCTCGGGGATCTCAACGCCAAATCCATGGCATGGGGATCCCCGACGACCCTTACATGGGGACGGAAAGTGGAGGAATGGGTGGCGGAGATAGGGCTGTGCGTCCTTAACCGCGGCACCATTCACACGTGCGTGCGGCAGAATGGGGGGTCGATAGTCGATGTCACTTTCGCCTCTCCTGACGTCGCGCGCCGTGTTCTGGATTGGAGAGTGCTCGAGGACGAGGAGACGCTGTCGGATCACCGCTACATCCGATTTAGCGTCTCCTCCTCCTCGACGACTGATGCGAGGGCACGAAGTAGACAGGACTCTGGTCCACGCTGGGCGCTAAAGCGCCTGGACTCGGAGCTGCTCAAGGAGGCTGCCATCGTGCAGGCGTGGTGCGCTCTCTCGTCGGAGGGTTTGGACCTGGACGCGGAGGCTGACGGACTGTGTGAGGCAATGGTGCGCGTGTGCGACGCGGCCATGCCTCGCGCAAGGACACCACCGTCAAGGCGCCAGGTCTATTGGTGGTCTGACGAGATTGCGGAACTCCGCCACCGATGTGTGGCGAAGCGCCGAGGCTACCAGCGCTGTCGGAGGAGGAGGCGCCAAGACTCGGAGGAGGCAGACGGTTTGTACGCGGAATATCGAGCGGCAAACAAGACCCTGCGTGCTGCCATCAAAGAGGCGAAGGTCGCAGCTTGGCGGGAGCTTTTGCAGTCGCTGGAGCGTGACCCCTGGGGGCGCCCGTACAGGTTGGTCCGGCGAACGCTCCGTCCTTGGGCTCCGCCAACTACAACCACGCTGCGGCCTGACACGCTTCAGCGCGTGGTCGAGGGGTTGTTTCCCGGGGCGCCGGGACCTGATTTCACCCCACCCACCGCTGTGGTGTCGCAGCGCGTGGATCTCGCGGGAGAGAACGGTGAAGCTCCTGCTATCTCAGACGGGGAACTAGGAGCCGCGATACTGCGCATGCGGGCGAAAAACACGGCGCCAGGGCCCGATGGCATACCTGGCCGCGCGTGGGTGCTTGCGCAGGAGTCGCTGGGACCGTGGCTGAAGGGAATCTTCGACCGCTGCCTTGCAGAGGGGAGGTTCCCTAAGCGGTGGAAGGCAGGCAAGCTCGTGCTGCTGCCCAAGCCTGGACGTCCCGCCGACCAACCGGCGGGCTACCGCCCCATCGTTTTGCTCGACGAGGCGGGCAAGCTTTTGGAGAGGGTGGTTGTTGCCCGACTCGCCAAGCACCTGGAGAGCGACGGTCCCAATCTGGCAGAATGCCAGTACGGATTCAGGAGAGGTCGGTCGACCGTGGATGCGATCGCTCGCGTCCGCGACCTCTCGGAGGAGGCGTGCTCCAGCGGCGGGGTGATGTTGGCGGTGTCTCTAGACATAGCGAATGCCTTCAACACCCTGCCCTGGACCACCATATTGGGGGCGCTGCGGTACCACCGCGTACCTCAATACCTCCAGCGTCTCGTCGGGGACTATCTCTCAGACCGAGAGGTAGTCTTCCCGACGACACATGGGATAGGAAGAAGCTCGGTGACCCGGGGCGTTCCACAGGGGTCGGCTTTAGGCCCACTCCTCTGGAACGTCGGCTATGACTGGGTCTTACGGGGCGCTAACCTTCGTGACGTCGGCATCATTTGTTATGCTGACGACACGCTGGTTACCGCCCGGGGGGCAACATACAGGGAGGCAAAGGTCCTCGCGACGGCGGGAGTTGCGACGGTGGTGGGTCGCATTCGGCAATTGGGTCTGGAGGTGGCGCTCCACAAGTCGGAGGCCATCTGTTTTCATGGCCCCCGTGGGGCTCCACCTGCAGACTCCTGCATTGTGGTAGGAGGCACTTCAATCCCTGTAAGGTCGACACTGAAGTATCTGGGAGTCGTCCTCGAGGGAAGGTGGCGTTTTGGAGAACACCTCAACCAGCTCACCCCAAAACTGACGGGCGCTGCGATGGCGTTGGGGCGCCTCCTGCCCAACTTGGGAGGCGGAGATGGCCACTGCCGCCACCTGTATATGGCGGTGGTGAGGTCGATGGCCCTTTACGGAGCGCCAATATGGGCCGGCTCACTTAACGCCAGGGAGACTGCAGTACTGCACAGGGCGCAGAGGGTGATGGCCATTCGTTGCTGCAGAGGGTACCGCACCCTTTCGCACGAAGTGGCCTGCGTCCTTGCGGGTTCCATACCTTGGGACCTTGAGGCCGAGGTACTCTCCAACGTGTACTGGAGAAGGACGCGATCACGGAGCGAGAACTCTAACCCTGCGCCACGGGAGTTGATGGTGTGGCGCAGGCGGGCCAGAGAAGCGGCCATAATAAAATGGAGGGAGCGGCTCCTCACGGGGCCCGCTCAAAGAGGGACGGGAGCCACTCGGCTCCTTGGTGCGGTGCGCCCTGTCCTCGTGGACTGGGTGGCGAGAGAACACGGCGCACTCACCTACAGGCTGACACAGGTCCTCACTGGCCACGGTTGCTTTGGTCGCTACCTGTGTAACGTGGCCAGGCGAGAACCGACACCGGTGTGTCACCAATGTGGTTCGGCAGAGGAAACTGCCGAACATGTTATCGAGACGTGCCCAGGGGCAGCAGAACCGCGACGTGAGTTGGTCGTGGCTGTCGGAGCAGACCTCTCGCTGCCGACCATCATAACAAAAATGCTCAGCAGCGAAGAGGCATGGAACGGAATGGTCTCGTTTTGCGAAACGGTCGTGGCGCAAAGGGAGACTGAGGAGCGCGAGAGAGAGATCAATCCCCTCTCTCTCCCACTTCGGAGAGTGCGGATACGTGGGCGGGCTAGGGTCCGAACGCCGTCACCGCTCGGAGGGTCGGGGGCGCAGGATGCGGGGGCATCCGGCGTCTCCCAAACACCATAAACCCTCACGTGCGAAGAGGCGGCGCGCTGTATGTCCCAGCGCGTCGCCTAGCTCATAACCTACTGAGCTGAGAAGTTTGCAGGAGTCGAAGGGGACACCATCCCCCTTCTGAGGTGGGTCCGCTACTGGGACGGACGCCGGCGTTGGCGAGGTCGCGGCAAGCATGTGTCGAACGGTCCCGTGACCTCGCCTTGGCCGTTGAGAGGGCATCGTGGAGTTTTAGTGGGTATTGGGCTGCGGCATCTCACTCCAACGCGGTCGAGCCCCACATAACCCGGTCCTCCCCCCGGATGGCCGGGTATGCGTAAGAGCATTTCTCCACGTTAAAAAAAAAAAAAAAAAAAAAAAAAAAAAAAAAAAAAGGTTAGGTTAGGTTAGGTTAGGTTAGGTTAGGTTAGGTTAGGTTAGGTTAGGTTAGGTTAGGTTAGGTTAGGTTAGGTTAGGTTAGGTTAGGTTAGGTTAGGTTAGGTTAGGTTAGGTTAGGTTAGGTTAGGTTAGGTTAGGTTAGGTTAGGTTAGGTTAGGTTAGGTTAGGTTAGGTTAGGTTAGGTTAGGTTAGGTTAGGTTAGGTTAGGTTAGGTTAGGTTAGGTTAGGTTAGGTTAGGTTAGGTTAGGTTAGGTTAGGTTAGGTTAGGTTAGGTTAGGTTAGGTTAGGTTAGGTTAGGTTAGGTTAGGTTAGGTTAGGTTAGGTTAGGTTAGGTTAGGTTAGGTTAGGTTAGGTTAGGTTAGGTTAGGTTAGGTTAGGTTAGGTTAGGTTAGGTTAGGTTAGGTTAGGTTAGGTTAGGTTAGGTTAGGTTAGGTTAGGTTAGGTTAGGTTAGGTTAGGTTAGGTTAGGTTAGGTTAGGTTAGGTTAGGTTAGGTTAGGTTAGGTTAGGTTAGGTTAGGTTAGGTTAGGTTAGGTTAGGTTAGGTTAGGTTAGGTTAGGTTAGGTTAGGTTAGGTTAGGTTAGGTTAGGTTAGGTTAGGTTAGGTTAGGTTTTTTTTTTTTTTTTTTTTTTTTTTTAAATAAAATGCTAGACTCCACAGACACTTTGGTCCGTGCCATTTTTTAGTTAGTTCAATTTTATTATGCTTTACAATTTTAGGGTACAACTAAGTAGTACTAAATTAGGGACAGAGAATTATCTTAAAACTAAAGAGAATAAAATAATGAGAAGTGTAAAATTTTTTTTTTTTTTTTTTTTTTTTTTTTTTTTTTTTTTTTTTTTTTTTTTTATATATTATTATTCTGTGAATTTACATGTGGAAATCTTTTTGCTATTCTTTTATATAATGGAATTTTATAATATTCGAAATCTTTTAAGTAGCGGTTCCTCTTTTTTTTTTTTTTTTTTTTTTTTTTTTTTTTTATCATATTAACTGTCAACACTTTTGAGTCTTAACTTATTTTCGTAGGTATGCGTGAGAATCCCGAGCAGACCAGTGTCCGCGGGCAGCACCCGTTCACGAGTTGACGTGTGCACCAGCCATCGCCTTCCTCAACCCTATTTTGGGGAAGACGGCGACCCGATACACAACGCCACTGCACGCCAACACAGTTTCGTGGGCATGACTGCTTCGGATACCACGCAGACCCTACAAGACCTAATATCGAGATACAAGAATTTTTATTACATACACAAATTAGAGACTAAAAACAGAACTTAGTACGTTTACAGTGGAGGGAACAAAATACATAGCTTTATTACATACGGGAGTTAGTGACTAAATACAGAACCTGGTAGAGAAATACAAGACTTAATTACATGCTTTGAGAGTACTTATACAAGAATTTGTAACTTAGTGACTAAATACAGAACTTATACTTTGAGAGTAGGGGAGTTTAATGCTTTGAGAGTACATTATTTACAAAGATTACTAACGAAATACAGAACTTTGTTACATAGGAGTTGGTGACAAAATACAGAACTTACAGAATTTAGTAGAGAAATACAAAACTTAATTTGAGAGTGAGTTTTTAAGAGTACGAAATACAGAATTTAGAAATTGAGAGTTAGTGTGGGGGGTGTGTTACTCCGGGTCCGGATTGCATGTTAGCAGGGCCTCCATTACCGCGCTGTTCCGATCTCGTATTGCCATTTTCAGGTTGTATTCTAGGATGGCTCTAGGTCTTGCAACCATCGCCTGCCTTACAAACCGTCCAATGGCATCGTTTTCGTCGTCAGCGTAGTAAGTGAAGGTTCCGGTGTGCCGGGAGACAGCTACTACTGCATGGGGGACACTTTCGTGCAGCTTCATTTTGCCTTTGGTCTTGATGGCAATAACGGATTCGTATCTCAGTCCCTGCGCCTCGTGTATTGTCAAGATGCGTGATCCTTCTCCCTTTCCGTAACCCTGGTTGGTAAGGGTCTCCTTTTCTTCCTGGGTATGAACCAGGAATAGGGTATTGGAAAGGGATTTTGGGATTTCCGCACCTGTATATGACTTGAGATGCAGTGACCTTATACGGGAAGCTGACGAATATATCCCCGAGTATATCTGTCTTAAGGCGTACGCGACATCCAGGGGGTTCCGGTGCGTGCACAACAACTCCTGGCTGATGTTGGTAACCAGGTTAGGGCGGTTATACCTCTGCTCGAACAGGTTTTCCCTGTCGATGTACGGTAATTGGTTGACATCTCCGATGAGGACAAGTTCGCTGACTCGAGACAGCCTGGAGGCCATAACTATGGCTCCAAAATGGTTCATGAGAGCTTCGTCCACCAGAAGGCGGTCGTAGCTCTCATTCTTCTTAAAACCATTTACGAGTACAGAAGCCATAGTGCGCACCTTGGTTTTGACAAGGTCTCCAATTTGGTGCGCTAGCTTCTCCCTCAGGTCTTTCGCTGCCTCAGTCGTGGTTGTTATAATAACGTCCTTGTCCACATCGAAGTGTCTTACCACCCAAGTTGTCTTCCCGCATCCTGGAACACCATTGATCCATCGTATGTTTGGTACTTCCCAGTCTTCCCAAAACGTCTTGATTTCAGAATCCCCTATAATGGTTTTCGCCATTTGTAGGATTCTGTCGTCAAGCATAATTTTGGTGCACTGGGCAGTGACTACGATTGGGTCGTTTGGTGGTGTCGCGTACTTTGGTTTACCGGTTCTCTCCGTTTCTTCTTCATCCAGGAACACAAAGCCACTCGTCGCATTGTAGGCCGCCATATACCGACCGGACATCGTTCCCTTGATGACCTGGGATGTCTCGTTACAGTATACTGCGGCCTCGGCCTCCTCTAGCCTCTCCCGTAGTTGGCGAGACTCGAGGACGCTGCCCTCCTTTTCCCCCTTGTAGGACTGCAAGATGTTGTGGCAAGTCCTGAGATTGACTTGTTTTGTCGCTCTCGTGATTGCGAGGTACTCTAGGAAGGCATTTGCTGCGTGGCTTCTTGGTTCTTGTGCCTGGATGTATTTGGGCGAACTAACTTGTCCCATGTCGGCTCTCGTTCGGACTTTCTTCGGAGCCGGGACACGGGCTGTTGAAATTTTCGGGACTGTGGTTTTGGGTTCTGGGGTGTGTTTATGTGTGTGTATGTGTAGCAAGCTCTGTGCCGCTGCTCTGAACGACTCCAAGAACGCTGTGATTCGGCCCTTGGTCTTGGTTGGGCTGCGCTCTTGAGTCTTGGACGCCTCTACTTTTTCCTGGAGTCGTTCTGAGCCGCTCTTCGTGCTAGGGATAGGTTGCCCCCAACAGTCGGTTGCATTTTGGTGTATGGGCTTTTTGAGGTAGTTGAGATTTTCCCCTCTGTCCTCATACACGATGACCTCATGATGTTCTGAGGCTTTTATGCAACCTAGTTGGTCCGCAACCTCTCCCTTGCAGTGTTCTATTGCCATTGCGTCTACGCTTATCACTCGGGCGGTGTCCACTTGTTCCGCTATTTCCGAGAGAATCTTGCTGGCCTGGGCAAAAGGTGTCTCATCCGCCCATTCGATTAGTGCGACTGTTTTGTTTTTCAGTCGCACCAATCGACAGGGGCATCCCATGACAACTTGTGCCGGCATTGCATCGAATTCTCTCCGCTTCATGGTGGTTTTGAAGCTACTTCCGTTTAGTAGACATGCTAGCCCGGGTGATAATCGTACTCGACCTTTGGCTCGTGTTTGGCAGAAACTTATACCGAGTCTCTCTCTTCTGCTGTCCATGAATAAGGCTACGCCTCGGATGCGTATTCCAGGCTCTCCTTTTTCTCCATATGACAGCAGCTGAGAGATCTCGGCATTCTTGGGTTCAGTGGGGATCTGAGTGATGGGGATTTGAGTGATCGGGAATGGGATTGTGGGTGGTGGCAAGTTTGCGTTTCTGGATGTCGCCGTTCGGAAGGACTTCTCCACATATGACAGGAAATGGCCTCTGCTTTCTGTATCTGCAATGATGGTCGGCAGATCAGGTTTCAGTATTTTCCTGCCAATTATGGTTTCGACGTCCTGCCGTGATGATGAGAAACGGGGACATTCCAGAACTACGTGCCACACAGATTCCGAGATGTTTGAATCGCACTCGCACGCTGGGCTGTCCTTGAGTTTAAACCTATGGAGATATTCGGCTATCCCACCGTGTCCTGTCAGAGCTTGCACTAGGAGGGGCGACAATCTCACGGTACGCGCCAGCCGGTATGCCTCTTTGACATCCGGTACGAACGCCCGCGTGATTGCGCCAGTGCTGGAGGTTTCGTATCGGTCTTGCCACGTACGAACCGTTTCCTCTCTGATCTTTCTTCTGACGCAGGACAGGGGGATTTTGTTGTAGTCTTCGGGAGTGCACTTGAGTGCCGCTGATTTCGCGAGCTCATCGGCTCTTTCGTTTCCAGCGGTTCCCACGTGCGCCCTCAGCCAGTAAAGCCGAACATCTCTACCCTGAGCTTTAATCTTGCCAATGTTTTCCCTTATGCTCTTCGCTAGGGGGTGGCTGGTTTTGGGACTTTTGAGCAGGTCGAGTGAGGATCTTGAGTCACTCAAGATGTTGACCAAGGGGTCACTGCTCGTCAGTACCATCTCAGCCGCCCTATGGAGAGCATAAAGTTCCGATTGGAAAACCGTGCACTCAGGGTGGAGCTTGAATGTTGCGAACGATTTCTCTCTTCCCTCCTCCCACCAAGTCAAGGCAGCACCAACGTGACCCTCAATTTTGCTGCCGTCTGTGTAAATTTGGGGTCCGGTGATTTGACTGGTGTCGGTGTCGAGGAGCTCGAATTCCACTGATGTTCTTGTGGATGGGTGGGCTTGGTCCAAAAAGCTTTCGCTTTGTTCGAGCTCCTTTTCCGGGGGGAGGTAGTCGAGGGAGATGTTCTTCTTGGCTCTGTATAGGTTAATTGCCTCAAGGACTCTCAGATCTATGGGCACCAGGCCTGAGAGGGCGAGTGCCGAAGTGAGGGAAACAGTACGGTACGATCTACATACCTTCTGGGCAAATCCTCTTTGTAGGGCGAGAAGCTGCGATCTGTTCATTTCGAGATCGACAGCTTCTCCCCACACGTTTGCCGCGTATGTCAGGATCGGTTCCACCACTGAGACATATATGGTTCTTGTAATTTCGGTGTTAAGACCCCAAGTCACCTTTGCCGCACACGCCAGCTGTTTGTAAATATCCGCTGCCTTTTTACATTGTGCGGTGACGTGTGTTTTGAAGGTGAGCTTGCGGTCGATCACGAGGCCTAGCAGTTTTATTTCCTCGGCGAGGTTCAGTCTGACGCCTGACATGACCAGGTTTGGGGAGTGGTACTTCAACTTCTTGGTAAGTAGCATCGCGCTGGTCTTCTGCGGTGCGAAGTTGAGCTTGTTGAGGACTCCCCATTCCACGACCATGTCTAGCGTTTTATTGACCTCCTGCTCTAAGGAATGGCCTGTGAATACAAGAACCACATCATCGGCGAATGCCTGACAGTATACTCTTTCCTGCTCGAGTATGCGCAGCAACGAGTCCAGAATCAGATTCCAAAAGGTCGGTCCAGCGATGGAACCTTGAACGCAACCCTTTGTTGTCTTCTTCTCGTGCGCTGCTCTGGCATAGTTGACCTTGATGTTACGGTCTTCTAGGTAAGAGCATACTGTCATGTAGAGGTTTGATGGGCACCTCTTTTTCGCCAATTGATGCTTCAGGGCGGGCCACCATGCGTTATCGAAGGCGCCCTCTATATCTAGAGAGATGAGGAGTACTATTTGCTGGTTGTTGACTCCTTTCCTGATGTGCTCTAGTAGATCATAGAGGGCGTCCTCGGTTCCTCTTTGTGGTGTGAAACCGTACTGCTTCGGACTAAGGGTTGGGAGAAGGTGATATTGGAGTCGGCCGACTAGGAGCTTTTCGACGATTTTACCTAGGACTGACAAGAGACCTATTGGCCGGTATGACTTAGGATGGGTATAGTCAACCTTGCCTGGCTTCCGTAAGATGACGACATGGGCCTGTTTCCACTGCTTAGGAAAGCATCTCAGCGACAAGCATTTGTTTGCTATTGCCATGAATACTTCCCTTTCGCTGTGGATTGCTGCGGCGCATATGTCAGCGGTAAGCCCGTCCGGTCCTGGGGCTTTTTTATGATTCAGTGCCCGAAGCACTGAATCTAGTTCCGCTGAGGTGAAAGGTGGGTCGTCATCTGGTAGTGTTGGTGGTGGGTCTCTTGTCTGTACGCGCATAACCGAGTGGCACGGATGGTCTGTGCTTTCGGTGTCGTCGGGGTAAAAGGTCCTGGCTAGGAGTTCTGCAGATGCCTGCGGGGACAAGGTATTACCGTCGGAGTCTCTCAGGAGGATGTCAGGTTTCCTCTGCGAGGTTCTCCGAATGACTCGGTATATCTTGTCCCACATGCTTTCTTTATCCTGTGTTGTGCAGAACTCCTTCCAGCCTTTTGTCTGAGCTCTTTCGGCTTCCTCCAAGTATTCTGCTCGGGCGGCTTGGTATTCTCTTACAACCATTTCGACACGGCAGGGAGCGGCGTTTCTTATTCGTCTCTTCCTTCTGATTACTTCTCGTTTCATGTCATCAAGCTCTTTTGTATACCAGGTGGGGATTGGGTTCCCTTTCCTTTGCACTAGCGTCGGGATGGTGTTGACGCAGGCTTTGTGTATACATTCGGTGTAGCGTGATATGACATTTTCGAGGCTTTCTGTGTTATCTAGTTCTCTCACGGAGCCTGGCTTTATGTTTTCCTCTTTTAGACAGTTCTTCATGTTGGCTGTGAAGTCAGACCATTTAGCTTTCTTGGTGTTGTATTTGCGCGTCGTCACGGGTTTAAGCGGTTCTAGTTCCCTCCCGATGCGCAAGTAGAAAGTGATGCTGTTGTGGTCTGACGTTGTAAGAGTACTGTCTATTTGCCAGTCCTTGATTCTTCCAAGAAGAGGTGCGCTGCAAGCCGTAACGTCTACTCGGCTCGTGCACGCTTTCCCCTTCCTGTAAGCCTCAAAGGTTGGTTCGTCTCCGGTGTTGAGAATGTGGAAGTTCATTTCGTTAAGAAACGCGCTATACACCTCTCCTCTTTCGTTTTCTGAGTCGCTGCCCCACCATTGACTCCAAGCATTTACGTCACCTGCGACTAAGATGTTATTTGTCGCTAGTTTTTCGCAAAATGCTTTGGTCCTCTGGATGTTATGCTCGATGTTTTGGTCTCCCTCGTAATATACAGATATCACTCCAAGCCTCAGGTCTTTGTTTACCAGTAAAACCGCCGCCTCAGTCTCGGTCACAAGCTGGGGGTCGTGAATGACCTCCAGCCTGTCGCCGAAAATGATTATAGCTGCTTTGACTGGCTTCTCCCTGTTTTGCTTGCATTGGATAATGTGTGTTCCCGGGTATTGTTTCATCTCGCCTGTGTTCCCGACGTAGGGCTCTTGTACCAAGGCGATAGAAACACCCTTATCCTTTGCAGCTTTTAGGAGTTCAATTGTGGCTTGTTTTGAGCGTTGCAGGTTTGCTTGGATGAACTGCAAACCTGTTCTGCCATTACGTAGGGAGACTGAGCTTTCAGTCTCGGGGGTGCCCTTAGCAATAGGATATCCTTGCTCGTGCTATGCCATCCCACTTAACTCTTTCTGGGCAGGTCGCGCTATACGCGTTGTGCGCCAGGTCTGTTATCGGGGTTGCTATGCTCGAGCAGTTTTTGCATGTGGGCGGGGCACCTTCTTTTCTCGCCCTGCAGTGCTCCCAGGAGTGCGCTTTGCCGCAATGGCTGCAACTGTCATTGGACTCCCGGCAGACTGCTTTGGTGTGGCCGAAACCGAGGCACTTCGTACATTGTACGAGTGGCGAGTGATCTAACACAGGTCTCCTCTGTATGCCTATGTAGACCTTTCCGGCCTCGGTTAGGTTTCTGTGGATCTTGGGCGATACTTCTATGACTGGATGACATTCCAGAGGATTGCGGGCCTTCTTCCTGTATCGCACCCTGATGGTACTTTCCTGGAGCTCAACGTCATGCAGGAGGTGTTTGTTCTGCATTGTTAGGTTTGCGACGATTTCGGTGTCCTTCATGTATGCCAGGACATCTCGTATAATGATCAGTGGGTTTCCTGCTTTAGCGATTTCGACCTTTAGAGTCTTATCCGCTTTGACACGTGTTTGGACGAGGTTGAGGTCTTCACTAGTTCCGCAGCTCAAGACAACCTTGCGGTTTCTTGCCTTGCGGACTCGGTCGACCCTCGCTCCCGTCGATTTCGTGTCTAACGCGTCCCGTATGCGATCAATTATGTTTTCCGCCGTGCTCTCTGGATTATTGGTGGAGACAATCAGTGTGTGGTTAGGCTTCCGCTCGGGGGGGGGCTTTTGGACGACTTTGGCGTAAGATAGTTTGCCTTCTGCCTGTGTCAGTTCTGCGCCGATGCTGAGTGCTGGTGGTGGGATGTTGAGTTTTTCCTGCCTCATTGTTCGAAGCTCTGATGTCACGGCCTCGAGTCGCTCTGTGATGGGCTGGATTTGCTCATTGAGGTTAATGGGAGTAGGTGGTGGTGGTGGTGGTGGTCGTATTTTCTGCAGTGACTGGACGTTGTTGTTGATGGTTTTTAGTTCGTCGATGATTATGTCATTATTTGGGATGGGGGGGGGTGTGCTTGTATGTAGTTTTTCGAAGTGTTTGATGCTGTTTTCCTGAAAGTCCGTGAGGCCTATTGCAAGTTTACTGGTCTCGCGTCTGAGCTCGTCAATTTGGTTCTGAAGTGCGTCAATGCCTGCCTTGAGGCTTGCACTGTCGCTCTTCAGGGGGGCGAGGTCGACGGTCTTGTGTTGGTCTTTTAAGCTTGTTAGTAGGCTCTTTAACGTTTTCACTTCCGTTGTTATTTCTTTTATAAGTCTATGCGGCTCTCTCGTTTCGAAGCCTTGCCAGTCGCGTATCGCTTTGGTCTCGGTGAGGGTGGCCGTGATGTCGCTTCTGGCATGACTTAGCTCCTGAGTGAGGTTTTTCGAGAGGTCGGTAAGAGTTTTGGTGTGGGCTCTCTCTACTCGCACGAGCTCATTCGCGTGCCTAGTTCGCTCCTTTTCCAGGTTCATGATGTGTCGGGACCTGGAGTCCGATAGCGAGAGGACGGTTTCGTAAAGAGTCTGCAGAGCTTCCAGCGCGATCTGCTTGCATTCGCGCTTCATGTTCCCTGCAGACTCCAACGCGTCCTTGGCTTGGAGGAGAGTCTCATTGGCTAATTTTGTGGCCATGTCCATCCCGATCCCTGTGCGCTTTCCTGCACTGCTAACTAGCATGCTACGTCTACTCTTACGCGCACAGGGGTCTGGAAAGTCCGTGACTGATGCCAGCGACTCTGAGTCCATGTCGGACACAATTTCTTTGGGCGGAGAGATACCGCATTGCTCCCAGTCTTTGATCTTGTCGACAGCGGCCTCAAATGCGGCACTGGCGGCGGGGACTGACACGGACGTGATGCCCGTTCCGTCGCTGGCCAATGTTTGAGTGTCTGTCGGCATGACCTGTTCCGGTAGCATGCGCTTCTTTCTTTCCGGCACTTGGGGGGGAACCTTATCACTTTCCGCTGTTTTAGCTTTTGGCGGTCGCTCGGCTTTAGTAGGTTGGGTGGATTTTGCGGTGGTGAGTTTTTTGAGAACTTTTTTGTGGAGGGAAGTGGACTTTGATGTCTGAGGGCCTGCCTCAGTGCTTTCCGGATTGGAGGTTGGTACTTGTGAAGACATATTGATACAAAGATTACTAGAGAAAAGGTTAGTTAGTGACTAAAGGCTATTTTTCTATGCTAATTACTATCTAAAAATTACAATCTATGTCCCTAATTGAGTACGATGGCTCACGCGCTCGGTGCGATGAAGTAGCAGCTGGCTGGAGTGGACTTTTGTGGTGTTGCGATCCCGGTGGTGAAAATTTTGCGCTTTTGCCGGAGCCAGATGAAAGAGCTCGGTTCGCTGATTTCAATGACCCCAAACACGGTGGGTCTATCTTAAGCGGTACCCGAGTTATGGCTCGCGGGGGTGAGGTGAGGAAATTTTGCAATTCTGCCGGGGCCAAAAGAAAGAGCTCGGTCCGCTGGTTTCAACGACCCCAAACTCGGGGGGTCTATCTCCTACGGTTCCCGAGTTATGGCTCGCGGGGGTGAGGTAAAATCTCAAGGGGGGAGGGGGGAAGGTTTCGTGGGGCGTCTATTGAGGGGGGGTTATGTCAAGGGGTGGTTTTGGGGTGGGGGTGGGGTTGGTGGGGTTGGGGGTGGAAGGGTAGAGGGTAAGGGTAGGTGTTAGACGGTGACGTGGTAACTACCAACCCACTAGCTGGGTGATAGGGGTAGGGGTTTTGGGGTGGGGGTGGGGTTGGTGGGGTTGGGGGTGGAAGGGTTGAGAGTAAGGGTAGGTGTTGAACGGTGACGTGGGGTAACTACCAACCCACTGGCTGGGTGATAGGGGTAGGATTTCCACGGTCGTTACGGGGGGTGGTTGGAAGGGGTGAGGGGTGGGGGATGTTTTGGGTGAGGGTAAGTGGGGGTGTGTGGAGGATGGGCTGGTTATCCCGATTCGAACAAGCCCGAGCTCGGGGGGTCTAGGACAAGGGGTTGGGGAGTTCCCTCGAGATTACCTGATGCTGCAGCTGGTCTGGTGGGCGAAGTCTCGAAGGTGGTGCTGAGGAGTCTTGAGGACGTCTGCGGAGTCTCCACGGTTGTCGGAGCGTGGCGAGGTTATTCGGTGGCACGTGCGACCACGTGGTGACCGCGTGGTTTTGTTCGTGTTCTACTTTTGAATAACTTTG
>OW203664.1:20450000-20467500 GCA_934044485.1 Apeira syringaria
TCCAAAATGGTTCATGAGAGCTTCGTCCACCAGAAGGCGGTCGTAGCTCTCATTCTTCTTAAAACCATTTACGAGTACAGAAGCCATAGTGCGCACCTTGGTTTTGACAAGGTCTCCAATTTGGTGCGCTAGCTTCTCCCTCAGGTCTTTCGCTGCCTCAGTCGTGGTTGTTATAATAACGTCCTTGTCCACATCGAAGTGTCTTACCACCCAAGTTGTCTTCCCGCATCCTGGAACACCATTGATCCATCGTATGTTTGGTACTTCCCAGTCTTCCCAAAACGTCTTGATTTCAGAATCCCCTATAATGGTTTTCGCCATTTGTAGGATTCTGTCGTCAAGCATAATTTTGGTGCACTGGGCAGTGACTACGATTGGGTCGTTTGGTGGTGTCGCGTACTTTGGTTTACCGGTTCTCTCCGTTTCTTCTTCATCCAGGAACACAAAGCCACTCGTCGCATTGTAGGCCGCCATATACCGACCGGACATCGTTCCCTTGATGACCTGGGATGTCTCGTTACAGTATACTGCGGCCTCGGCCTCCTCTAGCCTCTCCCGTAGTTGGCGAGACTCGAGGACGCTGCCCTCCTTTTCCCCCTTGTAGGACTGCAAGATGTTGTGGCAAGTCCTGAGATTGACTTGTTTTGTCGCTCTCGTGATTGCGAGGTACTCTAGGAAGGCATTTGCTGCGTGGCTTCTTGGTTCTTGTGCCTGGATGTATTTGGGCGAACTAACTTGTCCCATGTCGGCTCTCGTTCGGACTTTCTTCGGAGCCGGGACACGGGCTGTTGAAATTTTCGGGACTGTGGTTTTGGGTTCTGGGGTGTGTTTATGTGTGTGTATGTGTAGCAAGCTCTGTGCCGCTGCTCTGAACGACTCCAAGAACGCTGTGATTCGGCCCTTGGTCTTGGTTGGGCTGCGCTCTTGAGTCTTGGACGCCTCTACTTTTTCCTGGAGTCGTTCTGAGCCGCTCTTCGTGCTAGGGATAGGTTGCCCCCAACAGTCGGTTGCATTTTGGTGTATGGGCTTTTTGAGGTAGTTGAGATTTTCCCCTCTGTCCTCATACACGATGACCTCATGATGTTCTGAGGCTTTTATGCAACCTAGTTGGTCCGCAACCTCTCCCTTGCAGTGTTCTATTGCCATTGCGTCTACGCTTATCACTCGGGCGGTGTCCACTTGTTCCGCTATTTCCGAGAGAATCTTGCTGGCCTGGGCAAAAGGTGTCTCATCCGCCCATTCGATTAGTGCGACTGTTTTGTTTTTCAGTCGCACCAATCGACAGGGGCATCCCATGACAACTTGTGCCGGCATTGCATCGAATTCTCTCCGCTTCATGGTGGTTTTGAAGCTACTTCCGTTTAGTAGACATGCTAGCCCGGGTGATAATCGTACTCGACCTTTGGCTCGTGTTTGGCAGAAACTTATACCGAGTCTCTCTCTTCTGCTGTCCATGAATAAGGCTACGCCTCGGATGCGTATTCCAGGCTCTCCTTTTTCTCCATATGACAGCAGCTGAGAGATCCCGGCATTCTTGGGTTCAGTGGGGATCTGAGTGATGGGGATTTGAGTGATCGGGAATGGGATTGTGGGTGGTGGCAAGTTTGCGTTTCTGGATGTCGCCGTTCGGAAGGACTTCTCCACATATGACAGGAAATGGCCTCTGCTTTCTGTATCTGCAATGATGGTCGGCAGATCAGGTTTCAGTATTTTCCTGCCAATTATGGTTTCGACGTCCTGCCGTGATGATGAGAAACGGGGACATTCCAGAACTACGTGCCACACAGATTCCGAGATGTTTGAATCGCACTCGCACGCTGGGCTGTCCTTGAGTTTAAACCTATGGAGATATTCGGCTATCCCACCGTGTCCTGTCAGAGCTTGCACTAGGAGGGGCGACAATCTCACGGTACGCGCCAGCCGGTATGCCTCTTTGACATCCGGTACGAACGCCCGCGTGATTGCGCCAGTGCTGGAGGTTTCGTATCGGTCTTGCCACGTACGAACCGTTTCCTCTCTGATCTTTCTTCTGACGCAGGACAGGGGGATTTTGTTGTAGTCTTCGGGAGTGCACTTGAGTGCCGCTGATTTCGCGAGCTCATCGGCTCTTTCGTTTCCAGCGGTTCCCACGTGCGCCCTCAGCCAGTAAAGCCGAACATCTCTACCCTGAGCTTTAATCTTGCCAATGTTTTCCCTTATGCTCTTCGCTAGGGGGTGGCTGGTTTTGGGACTTTTGAGCAGGTCGAGTGAGGATCTTGAGTCACTCAAGATGTTGACCAAGGGGTCACTGCTCGTCAGTACCATCTCAGCCGCCCTATGGAGAGCATAAAGTTCCGATTGGAAAACCGTGCACTCAGGGTGGAGCTTGAATGTTGCGAACGATTTCTCTCTTCCCTCCTCCCACCAAGTCAAGGCAGCACCAACGTGACCCTCAATTTTGCTGCCGTCTGTGTAAATTTGGGGTCCGGTGATTTGACTGGTGTCGGTGTCGAGGAGCTCGAATTCCACTGATGTTCTTGTGGATGGGTGGGCTTGGTCCAAAAAGCTTTCGCTTTGTTCGAGCTCCTTTTCCGGGGGGAGGTAGTCGAGGGAGATGTTCTTCTTGGCTCTGTATAGGTTAATTGCCTCAAGGACTCTCAGATCTATGGGCACCAGGCCTGAGAGGGCGAGTGCCGAAGTGAGGGAAACAGTACGGTACGATCTACATACCTTCTGGGCAAATCCTCTTTGTAGGGCGAGAAGCTGCGATCTGTTCATTTCGAGATCGACAGCTTCTCCCCACACGTTTGCCGCGTATGTCAGGATCGGTTCCACCACTGAGACATATATGGTTCTTGTAATTTCGGTGTTAAGACCCCAAGTCACCTTTGCCGCACACGCCAGCTGTTTGTAAATATCCGCTGCCTTTTTACATTGTGCGGTGACGTGTGTTTTGAAGGTGAGCTTGCGGTCGATCACGAGGCCTAGCAGTTTTATTTCCTCGGCGAGGTTCAGTCTGACGCCTGACATGACCAGGTTTGGGGAGTGGTACTTCAACTTCTTGGTAAGTAGCATCGCGCTGGTCTTCTGCGGTGCGAAGTTGAGCTTGTTGAGGACTCCCCATTCCACGACCATGTCTAGCGTTTTATTGACCTCCTGCTCTAAGGAATGGCCTGTGAATACAAGAACCACATCATCGGCGAATGCCTGACAGTATACTCTTTCCTGCTCGAGTATGCGCAGCAACGAGTCCAGAATCAGATTCCAAAAGGTCGGTCCAGCGATGGAACCTTGAACGCAACCCTTTGTTGTCTTCTTCTCGTGCGCTGCTCTGGCATAGTTGACCTTGATGTTACGGTCTTCTAGGTAAGAGCATACTGTCATGTAGAGGTTTGATGGGCACCTCTTTTTCGCCAATTGATGCTTCAGGGCGGGCCACCATGCGTTATCGAAGGCGCCCTCTATATCTAGAGAGATGAGGAGTACTATTTGCTGGTTGTTGACTCCTTTCCTGATGTGCTCTAGTAGATCATAGAGGGCGTCCTCGGTTCCTCTTTGTGGTGTGAAACCGTACTGCTTCGGACTAAGGGTTGGGAGAAGGTGATATTGGAGTCGGCCGACTAGGAGCTTTTCGACGATTTTACCTAGGACTGACAAGAGACCTATTGGCCGGTATGACTTAGGATGGGTATAGTCAACCTTGCCTGGCTTCCGTAAGATGACGACATGGGCCTGTTTCCACTGCTTAGGAAAGCATCTCAGCGACAAGCATTTGTTTGCTATTGCCATGAATACTTCCCTTTCGCTGTGGATTGCTGCGGCGCATATGTCAGCGGTAAGCCCGTCCGGTCCTGGGGCTTTTTTATGATTCAGTGCCCGAAGCACTGAATCTAGTTCCGCTGAGGTGAAAGGTGGGTCGTCATCTGGTAGTGTTGGTGGTGGGTCTCTTGTCTGTACGCGCATAACCGAGTGGCACGGATGGTCTGTGCTTTCGGTGTCGTCGGGGTAAAAGGTCCTGGCTAGGAGTTCTGCAGATGCCTGCGGGGACAAGGTATTACCGTCGGAGTCTCTCAGGAGGATGTCAGGTTTCCTCTGCGAGGTTCTCCGAATGACTCGGTATATCTTGTCCCACATGCTTTCTTTATCCTGTGTTGTGCAGAACTCCTTCCAGCCTTTTGTCTGAGCTCTTTCGGCTTCCTCCAAGTATTCTGCTCGGGCGGCTTGGTATTCTCTTACAACCATTTCGACACGGCAGGGAGCGGCGTTTCTTATTCGTCTCTTCCTTCTGATTACTTCTCGTTTCATGTCATCAAGCTCTTTTGTATACCAGGTGGGGATTGGGTTCCCTTTCCTTTGCACTAGCGTCGGGATGGTGTTGACGCAGGCTTTGTGTATACATTCGGTGTAGCGTGATATGACATTTTCGAGGCTTTCTGTGTTATCTAGTTCTCTCACGGAGCCTGGCTTTATGTTTTCCTCTTTTAGACAGTTCTTCATGTTGGCTGTGAAGTCAGACCATTTAGCTTTCTTGGTGTTGTATTTGCGCGTCGTCACGGGTTTAAGCGGTTCTAGTTCCCTCCCGATGCGCAAGTAGAAAGTGATGCTGTTGTGGTCTGACGTTGTAAGAGTACTGTCTATTTGCCAGTCCTTGATTCTTCCAAGAAGAGGTGCGCTGCAAGCCGTAACGTCTACTCGGCTCGTGCACGCTTTCCCCTTCCTGTAAGCCTCAAAGGTTGGTTCGTCTCCGGTGTTGAGAATGTGGAAGTTCATTTCGTTAAGAAACGCGCTATACACCTCTCCTCTTTCGTTTTCTGAGTCGCTGCCCCACCATTGACTCCAAGCATTTACGTCACCTGCGACTAAGATGTTATTTGTCGCTAGTTTTTCGCAAAATGCTTTGGTCCTCTGGATGTTATGCTCGATGTTTTGGTCTCCCTCGTAATATACAGATATCACTCCAAGCCTCAGGTCTTTGTTTACCAGTAAAACCGCCGCCTCAGTCTCGGTCACAAGCTGGGGGTCGTGAATGACCTCCAGCCTGTCGCCGAAAATGATTATAGCTGCTTTGACTGGCTTCTCCCTGTTTTGCTTGCATTGGATAATGTGTGTTCCCGGGTATTGTTTCATCTCGCCTGTGTTCCCGACGTAGGGCTCTTGTACCAAGGCGATAGAAACACCCTTATCCTTTGCAGCTTTTAGGAGTTCAATTGTGGCTTGTTTTGAGCGTTGCAGGTTTGCTTGGATGAACTGCAAACCTGTTCTGCCATTACGTAGGGAGACTGAGCTTTCAGTCTCGGGGGTGCCCTTAGCAATAGGATATCCTTGCTCGTGCTATGCCATCCCACTTAACTCTTTCTGGGCAGGTCGCGCTATACGCGTTGTGCGCCAGGTCTGTTATCGGGGTTGCTATGCTCGAGCAGTTTTTGCATGTGGGCGGGGCACCTTCTTTTCTCGCCCTGCAGTGCTCCCAGGAGTGCGCTTTGCCGCAATGGCTGCAACTGTCATTGGACTCCCGGCAGACTGCTTTGGTGTGGCCGAAACCGAGGCACTTCGTACATTGTACGAGTGGCGAGTGATCTAACACAGGTCTCCTCTGTATGCCTATGTAGACCTTTCCGGCCTCGGTTAGGTTTCTGTGGATCTTGGGCGATACTTCTATGACTGGATGACATTCCAGAGGATTGCGGGCCTTCTTCCTGTATCGCACCCTGATGGTACTTTCCTGGAGCTCAACGTCATGCAGGAGGTGTTTGTTCTGCATTGTTAGGTTTGCGACGATTTCGGTGTCCTTCATGTATGCCAGGACATCTCGTATAATGATCAGCGGGTTTCCTGCTTTAGCGATTTCGACCTTTAGAGTCTTATCCGCTTTGACACGTGTTTGGACGAGGTTGAGGTCTTCACTAGTTCCGCAGCTCAAGACAACCTTGCGGTTTCTTGCCTTGCGGACTCGGTCGACCCTCGCTCCCGTCGATTTCGTGTCTAACGCGTCCCGTATGCGATCAATTATGTTTTCCGCCGTGCTCTCTGGATTATTGGTGGAGACAATCAGTGTGTGGTTAGGCTTCCGCTCGGGGGGGGGCTTTTGGACGACTTTGGCGTAAGATAGTTTGCCTTCTGCCTGTGTCAGTTCTGCGCCGATGCTGAGTGCTGGTGGTGGGATGTTGAGTTTTTCCTGCCTCATTGTTCGAAGCTCTGATGTCACGGCCTCGAGTCGCTCTGTGATGGGCTGGATTTGCTCATTGAGGTTAATGGGAGTAGGTGGTGGTGGTGGTGGTGGTCGTATTTTCTGCAGTGACTGGACGTTGTTGTTGATGGTTTTTAGTTCGTCGATGATTATGTCATTATTTGGGATGGGGGGGGGTGTGCTTGTATGTAGTTTTTCGAAGTGTTTGATGCTGTTTTCCTGAAAGTCCGTGAGGCCTATTGCAAGTTTACTGGTCTCGCGTCTGAGCTCGTCAATTTGGTTCTGAAGTGCGTCAATGCCTGCCTTGAGGCTTGCACTGTCGCTCTTCAGGGGGGCGAGGTCGACGGTCTTGTGTTGGTCTTTTAAGCTTGTTAGTAGGCTCTTTAACGTTTTCACTTCCGTTGTTATTTCTTTTATAAGTCTATGCGGCTCTCTCGTTTCGAAGCCTTGCCAGTCGCGTATCGCTTTGGTCTCGGTGAGGGTGGCCGTGATGTCGCTTCTGGCATGACTTAGCTCCTGAGTGAGGTTTTTCGAGAGGTCGGTAAGAGTTTTGGTGTGGGCTCTCTCTACTCGCACGAGCTCATTCGCGTGCCTAGTTCGCTCCTTTTCCAGGTTCATGATGTGTCGGGACCTGGAGTCCGATAGCGAGAGGACGGTTTCGTAAAGAGTCTGCAGAGCTTCCAGCGCGATCTGCTTGCATTCGCGCTTCATGTTCCCTGCAGACTCCAACGCGTCCTTGGCTTGGAGGAGAGTCTCATTGGCTAATTTTGTGGCCATGTCCATCCCGATCCCTGTGCGCTTTCCTGCACTGCTAACTAGCATGCTACGTCTACTCTTACGCGCACAGGGGTCTGGAAAGTCCGTGACTGATGCCAGCGACTCTGAGTCCATGTCGGACACAATTTCTTTGGGCGGAGAGATACCGCATTGCTCCCAGTCTTTGATCTTGTCGACAGCGGCCTCAAATGCGGCACTGGCGGCGGGGACTGACACGGACGTGATGCCCGTTCCGTCGCTGGCCAATGTTTGAGTGTCTGTCGGCATGACCTGTTCCGGTAGCATGCGCTTCTTTCTTTCCGGCACTTGGGGGGGAACCTTATCACTTTCCGCTGTTTTAGCTTTTGGCGGTCGCTCGGCTTTAGTAGGTTGGGTGGATTTTGCGGTGGTGAGTTTTTTGAGAACTTTTTTGTGGAGGGAAGTGGACTTTGATGTCTGAGGGCCTGCCTCAGTGCTTTCCGGATTGGAGGTTGGTACTTGTGAAGACATATTGATACAAAGATTACTAGAGAAAAGGTTAGTTAGTGACTAAAGGCTATTTTTCTATGCTAATTACTATCTAAAAATTACAATCTATGTCCCTAATTGAGTACGATGGCTCACGCGCTCGGTGCGATGAAGTAGCAGCTGGCTGGAGTGGACTTTTGTGGTGTTGCGATCCCGGTGGTGAAAATTTTGCGCTTTTGCCGGAGCCAGATGAAAGAGCTCGGTTCGCTGATTTCAATGACCCCAAACACGGTGGGTCTATCTTAAGCGGTACCCGAGTTATGGCTCGCGGGGGTGAGGTGAGGAAATTTTGCAATTCTGCCGGGGCCAAAAGAAAGAGCTCGGTCCGCTGGTTTCAACGACCCCAAACTCGGGGGGTCTATCTCCTACGGTTCCCGAGTTATGGCTCGCGGGGGTGAGGTAAAATCTCGAGGGGGGAGGGGGGGAGGTTTCGTGGGGCGTCTATTGAGGGGGGGTTATGTCAAGGGGTGGTTTTGGGGTGGGGGTGGGGTTGGTGGGGTTGGGGGTGGAAGGGTAGAGGGTAAGGGTAGGTGTTAGACGGTGACGTGGTAACTACCAACCCACTAGCTGGGTGATAGGGGTAGGGGTTTTGGGGTGGGGGTGGGGTTGGTGGGGTTGGGGGTGGAAGGGTTGAGAGTAAGGGTAGGTGTTGAACGGTGACGTGGGGTAACTACCAACCCACTGGCTGGGTGATAGGGGTAGGATTTCCACGGTCGTTACGGGGGGTGGTTGGAAGGGGTGAGGGGTGGGGGATGTTTTGGGTGAGGGTAAGTGGGGGTGTGTGGAGGATGGGCTGGTTATCCCGATTCGAACAAGCCCGAGCTCGGGGGGTCTAGGACAAGGGGTTGGGGAGTTCCCTCGAGATTACCTGATGCTGCAGCTGGTCTGGTGGGCGAAGTCTCGAAGGTGGTGCTGAGGAGTCTTGAGGACGTCTGCGGAGTCTCCACGGTTGTCGGAGCGTGGCGAGGTTATTCGGTGGCACGTGCGACCACGTGGTGACCGCGTGGTTTTGTTCGTGTTCTACTTTTGAATAACTTTGCAACCCGTGGACGGATCTTAAAAATTTTTGGGTCGCCGGATAGGTATTTTTGGCGACTACACGAATATAAAAACCGCTTTTCTGACTTACTTCAATCCTCGAAGTTATTCAGCGTCAAAGTCTAGCCCTTGTTGCTCCTTAACCCTTTGGCCGATGGGGTTGCGCACACGTATTGGGGTGAGTTGTACAACACTTAATCACACTACAACACTTTCACGCGAAAATAGGCACTTTTTCCTATTTTTATGAATTTTAAGCGCGGAGCAGATGTTGTTTTTACCGTTTTCGGAGGCGTACTGGGTTAGGTTAGGTTAGGTTAGGTTAGGTTAGGTTAGGTTAGGTTAGGTTAGGTTAGGTTAGGTTAGGTTAGGTTAGGTTAGGTTAGGTTAGGTTAGGTTAGGTTAGGTTAGGTTAGGTTAGGTTAGGTTAGGTTAGGTTAGGTTAGGTTAGGTTAGGTTAGGTTAGGTTTTTTTTTTTTTTTTAAATAAAATGCTAGACTCCACAGACACTTTGGTCCGTGCCATTTTTTAGTTAGTTCAATTTTATTATGCTTTACAATTTTAGGGTACAACTAAGTAGTACTAAATTAGGGACAGAGAATTATCTTAAAACTAAAGAGAATAAAATAATGAGAAGTGTAAAATTTTTTTTTTTTTTTTTTTTTTTTTTTTTTTTTTTTTTTTTTTTTTTTTTTTTATTTTTTTTTTTTTTTTTTTATTTTTTTTTTTTATATATTATTATTCTGTGAATTTACATGTGGAAATCTTTTTGCTATTCTTTTATATAATGGAATTTTATAATATTCGAAATCTTTTAAGTAGCGGTTCCTCTTTTTTTTTTTTTTTTTTTTTTTTTTTTTTTTTTTTTTTTTATCATATTAACTGTCAACACTTTTGAGTCTTAACTTATTTTCGTAGGTATGCGTGAGAATCCCGAGCAGACCAGTGTCCGCGGGCAGCACCCGTTCACGAGTTGACGTGTGCACCAGCCATCGCCTTCCTCAACCCTATTTTGGGGAAGACGGCGACCCGATACACAACGCCACTGCACGCCAACACAGTTTCGTGGGCATGACTGCTTCGGATACCACGCAGACCCTACAAGACCTAATATCGAGATACTAGAATTTTTATTACATACACAAATTAGAGACTAAAAACAGAACTTAGTACGTTTACAGTGGAGGGAACAAAATACATAGCTTTATTACATACGGGAGTTAGTGACTAAATACAGAACCTGGTAGAGAAATACAAGACTTAATTACATGCTTTGAGAGTACTTATACAAGAATTTGTAACTTAGTGACTAAATACAGAACTTATACTTTGAGAGTGGGGGAGTTTAATGCTTTGAGAGTACATTATTTACAAAGATTACTAACGAAATACAGAACTTTGTTACATAGGAGTTGGTGACAAAATACAGAACTTACAGAATTTAGTAGAGAAATACAAAACTTAATTTGGGAGTAAGTTTTTAAGAGTACGAAATACAGAATTTAGAAATTGAGAGTTAGTGTGGGGGGTGTGTTACTCCGGGTCCGGATTGCATGTTAGCAGGGCCTCCATTACCGCGCTGTTCCGATCTCGTATTGCCATTTTCAGGTTGTATTCTAGGATGGCTCTAGGTCTTGCAACCATCGCCTGCCTTACAAACCGTCCAATGGCATCGTTTTCGTCGTCAGCGTAGTAAGTGAAGGTTCCGGTGTGCCGGGAGACAGCTACTACTGCATGGGGGACACTTTCGTGCAGCTTCATTTTGCCTTTGGTCTTGATGGCAATGACGGATTCGTATCTCAGTCCCTGCGCCTCGTGTATTGTCAAGATGCGTGATCCTTCTCCCTTTCCGTAACCCTGGTTGGTAAGGGTCTCCTTTTCTTCCTGGGTATGAACCAGGAATAGGGTATTGGAAAGGGATTTTGGGATTTCCGCACCTGTATATGACTTGAGATGCAGTGACCTTATACGGGAAGCTGACGAATATATCCCCGAGTATATCTGTCTTAAGGCGTACGCGACATCCAGGGGGTTCCGGTGCGTGCACAACAACTCCTGGCTGATGTTGGTAACCAGGTTAGGGCGGTTATACCTCTGCTCGAACAGGTTTTCCCTGTCGATGTACGGTAATTGGTTGACATCTCCGATGAGGACAAGTTCGCTGACTCGAGACAGCCTGGAGGCCATAACTATGGCTCCAAAATGGTTCATGAGAGCTTCGTCCACCAGAAGGCGGTCGTAGCTCTCATTCTTCTTAAAACCATTTACGAGTACAGAAGCCATAGTGCGCACCTTGGTTTTGACAAGGTCTCCAATTTGGTGCGCTAGCTTCTCCCTCAGGTCTTTCGCTGCCTCAGTCGTGGTTGTTATAATAACGTCCTTGTCCACATCGAAGTGTCTTACCACCCAAGTTGTCTTCCCGCATCCTGGAACACCATTGATCCATCGTATGTTTGGTACTTCCCAGTCTTCCCAAAACGTCTTGATTTCAGAATCCCCTATAATGGTTTTCGCCATTTGTAGGATTCTGTCGTCAAGCATAATTTTGGTGCACTGGGCAGTGACTACGATTGGGTCGTTTGGTGGTGTCGCGTACTTTGGTTTACCGGTTCTCTCCGTTTCTTCTTCATCCAGGAACACAAAGCCACTCGTCGCATTGTAGGCCGCCATATACCGACCGGACATCGTTCCCTTGATGACCTGGGATGTCTCGTTACAGTATACTGCGGCCTCGGCCTCCTCTAGCCTCTCCCGTAGTTGGCGAGACTCGAGGACGCTGCCCTCCTTTTCCCCCTTGTAGGACTGCAAGATGTTGTGGCAAGTCCTGAGATTGACTTGTTTTGTCGCTCTCGTGATTGCGAGGTACTCTAGGAAGGCATTTGCTGCGTGGCTTCTTGGTTCTTGTGCCTGGATGTATTTGGGCGAACTAACTTGTCCCATGTCGGCTCTCGTTCGGACTTTCTTCGGAGCCGGGACACGGGCTGTTGAAATTTTCGGGACTGTGGTTTTGGGTTCTGGGGTGTGTTTATGTGTGTGTATGTGTAGCAAGCTCTGTGCCGCTGCTCTGAACGACTCCAAGAACGCTGTGATTCGGCCCTTGGTCTTGGTTGGGCTGCGCTCTTGAGTCTTGGACGCCTCTACTTTTTCCTGGAGTCGTTCTGAGCCGCTCTTCGTGCTAGGGATAGGTTGCCCCCAACAGTCGGTTGCATTTTGGTGTATGGGCTTTTTGAGGTAGTTGAGATTTTCCCCTCTGTCCTCATACACGATGACCTCATGATGTTCTGAGGCTTTTATGCAACCTAGTTGGTCCGCAACCTCTCCCTTGCAGTGTTCTATTGCCATTGCGTCTACGCTTATCACTCGGGCGGTGTCCACTTGTTCCGCTATTTCCGAGAGAATCTTGCTGGCCTGGGCAAAAGGTGTCTCATCCGCCCATTCGATTAGTGCGACTGTTTTGTTTTTCAGTCGCACCAATCGACAGGGGCATCCCATGACAACTTGTGCCGGCATTGCATCGAATTCTCTCCGCTTCATGGTGGTTTTGAAGCTACTTCCGTTTAGTAGACATGCTAGCCCGGGTGATAATCGTACTCGACCTTTGGCTCGTGTTTGGCAGAAACTTATACCGAGTCTCTCTCTTCTGCTGTCCATGAATAAGGCTACGCCTCGGATGCGTATTCCAGGCTCTCCTTTTTCTCCATATGACAGCAGCTGAGAGATCTCGGCATTCTTGGGTTCAGTGGGGATCTGAGTGATGGGGATTTGAGTGATCGGGAATGGGATTGTGGGTGGTGGCAAGTTTGCGTTTCTGGATGTCGCCGTTCGGAAGGACTTCTCCACATATGACAGGAAATGGCCTCTGCTTTCTGTATCTGCAATGATGGTCGGCAGATCAGGTTTCAGTATTTTCCTGCCAATTATGGTTTCGACGTCCTGCCGTGATGATGAGAAACGGGGACATTCCAGAACTACGTGCCACACAGATTCCGAGATGTTTGAATCGCACTCGCACGCTGGGCTGTCCTTGAGTTTAAACCTATGGAGATATTCGGCTATCCCACCGTGTCCTGTCAGAGCTTGCACTAGGAGGGGCGACAATCTCACGGTACGCGCCAGCCGGTATGCCTCTTTGACATCCGGTACGAACGCCCGCGTGATTGCGCCAGTGCTGGAGGTTTCGTATCGGTCTTGCCACGTACGAACCGTTTCCTCTCTGATCTTTCTTCTGACGCAGGACAGGGGGATTTTGTTGTAGTCTTCGGGAGTGCACTTGAGTGCCGCTGATTTCGCGAGCTCATCGGCTCTTTCGTTTCCAGCGGTTCCCACGTGCGCCCTCAGCCAGTAAAGCCGAACATCTCTACCCTGAGCTTTAATCTTGCCAATGTTTTCCCTTATGCTCTTCGCTAGGGGGTGGCTGGTTTTGGGACTTTTGAGCAGGTCGAGTGAGGATCTTGAGTCACTCAAGATGTTGACCAAGGGGTCACTGCTCGTCAGTACCATCTCAGCCGCCCTATGGAGAGCATAAAGTTCCGATTGGAAAACCGTGCACTCAGGGTGGAGCTTGAATGTTGCGAACGATTTCTCTCTTCCCTCCTCCCACCAAGTCAAGGCAGCACCAACGTGACCCTCAATTTTGCTGCCGTCTGTGTAAATTTGGGGTCCGGTGATTTGACTGGTGTCGGTGTCGAGGAGCTCGAATTCCACTGATGTTCTTGTGGATGGGTGGGCTTGGTCCAAAAAGCTTTCGCTTTGTTCGAGCTCCTTTTCCGGGGGGAGGTAGTCGAGGGAGATGTTCTTCTTGGCTCTGTATAGGTTAATTGCCTCAAGGACTCTCAGATCTATGGGCACCAGGCCTGAGAGGGCGAGTGCCGAAGTGAGGGAAACAGTACGGTACGATCTACATACCTTCTGGGCAAATCCTCTTTGTAGGGCGAGAAGCTGCGATCTGTTCATTTCGAGATCGACAGCTTCTCCCCACACGTTTGCCGCGTATGTCAGGATCGGTTCCACCACTGAGACATATATGGTTCTTGTAATTTCGGTGTTAAGACCCCAAGTCACCTTTGCCGCACACGCCAGCTGTTTGTAAATATCCGCTGCCTTTTTACATTGTGCGGTGACGTGTGTTTTGAAGGTGAGCTTGCGGTCGATCACGAGGCCTAGCAGTTTTATTTCCTCGGCGAGGTTCAGTCTGACGCCTGACATGACCAGGTTTGGGGAGTGGTACTTCAACTTCTTGGTAAGTAGCATCGCGCTGGTCTTCTGCGGTGCGAAGTTGAGCTTGTTGAGGACTCCCCATTCCACGACCATGTCTAGCGTTTTATTGACCTCCTGCTCTAAGGAATGGCCTGTGAATACAAGAACCACATCATCGGCGAATGCCTGACAGTATACTCTTTCCTGCTCGAGTATGCGCAGCAACGAGTCCAGAATCAGATTCCAAAAGGTCGGTCCAGCGATGGAACCTTGAACGCAACCCTTTGTTGTCTTCTTCTCGTGCGCTGCTCTGGCATAGTTGACCTTGATGTTACGGTCTTCTAGGTAAGAGCATACTGTCATGTAGAGGTTTGATGGGCACCTCTTTTTCGCCAATTGATGCTTCAGGGCGGGCCACCATGCGTTATCGAAGGCGCCCTCTATATCTAGAGAGATGAGGAGTACTATTTGCTGGTTGTTGACTCCTTTCCTGATGTGCTCTAGTAGATCATAGAGGGCGTCCTCGGTTCCTCTTTGTGGTGTGAAACCGTACTGCTTCGGACTAAGGGTTGGGAGAAGGTGATATTGGAGTCGGCCGACTAGGAGCTTTTCGACGATTTTACCTAGGACTGACAAGAGACCTATTGGCCGGTATGACTTAGGATGGGTATAGTCAACCTTGCCTGGCTTCCGTAAGATGACGACATGGGCCTGTTTCCACTGCTTAGGAAAGCATCTCAGCGACAAGCATTTGTTTGCTATTGCCATGAATACTTCCCTTTCGCTGTGGATTGCTGCGGCGCATATGTCAGCGGTAAGCCCGTCCGGTCCTGGGGCTTTTTTATGATTCAGTGCCCGAAGCACTGAATCTAGTTCCGCTGAGGTGAAAGGTGGGTCGTCATCTGGTAGTGTTGGTGGTGGGTCTCTTGTCTGTACGCGCATAACCGAGTGGCACGGATGGTCTGTGCTTTCGGTGTCGTCGGGGTAAAAGGTCCTGGCTAGGAGTTCTGCAGATGCCTGCGGGGACAAGGTATTACCGTCGGAGTCTCTCAGGAGGATGTCAGGTTTCCTCTGCGAGGTTCTCCGAATGACTCGGTATATCTTGTCCCACATGCTTTCTTTATCCTGTGTTGTGCAGAACTCCTTCCAGCCTTTTGTCTGAGCTCTTTCGGCTTCCTCCAAGTATTCTGCTCGGGCGGCTTGGTATTCTCTTACAACCATTTCGACACGGCAGGGAGCGGCGTTTCTTATTCGTCTCTTCCTTCTGATTACTTCTCGTTTCATGTCATCAAGCTCTTTTGTATACCAGGTGGGGATTGGGTTCCCTTTCCTTTGCACTAGCGTCGGGATGGTGTTGACGCAGGCTTTGTGTATACATTCGGTGTAGCGTGATATGACATTTTCGAGGCTTTCTGTGTTATCTAGTTCTCTCACGGAGCCTGGCTTTATGTTTTCCTCTTTTAGACAGTTCTTCATGTTGGCTGTGAAGTCAGACCATTTAGCTTTCTTGGTGTTGTATTTGCGCGTCGTCACGGGTTTAAGCGGTTCTAGTTCCCTCCCGATGCGCAAGTAGAAAGTGATGCTGTTGTGGTCTGACGTTGTAAGAGTACTGTCTATTTGCCAGTCCTTGATTCTTCCAAGAAGAGGTGCGCTGCAAGCCGTAACGTCTACTCGGCTCGTGCACGCTTTCCCCTTCCTGTAAGCCTCAAAGGTTGGTTCGTCTCCGGTGTTGAGAATGTGGAAGTTCATTTCGTTAAGAAACGCGCTATACACCTCTCCTCTTTCGTTTTCTGAGTCGCTGCCCCACCATTGACTCCAAGCATTTACGTCACCTGCGACTAAGATGTTATTTGTCGCTAGTTTTTCGCAAAATGCTTTGGTCCTCTGGATGTTATGCTCGATGTTTTGGTCTCCCTCGTAATATACAGATATCACTCCAAGCCTCAGGTCTTTGTTTACCAGTAAAACCGCCGCCTCAGTCTCGGTCACAAGCTGGGGGTCGTGAATGACCTCCAGCCTGTCGCCGAAAATGATTATAGCTGCTTTGACTGGCTTCTCCCTGTTTTGCTTGCATTGGATAATGTGTGTTCCCGGGTATTGTTTCATCTCGCCTGTGTTCCCGACGTAGGGCTCTTGTACCAAGGCGATAGAAACACCCTTATCCTTTGCAGCTTTTAGGAGTTCAATTGTGGCTTGTTTTGAGCGTTGCAGGTTTGCTTGGATGAACTGCAAACCTGTTCTGCCATTACGTAGGGAGACTGAGCTTTCAGTCTCGGGGGTGCCCTTAGCAATAGGATATCCTTGCTCGTGCTATGCCATCCCACTTAACTCTTTCTGGGCAGGTCGCGCTATACGCGTTGTGCGCCAGGTCTGTTATCGGGGTTGCTATGCTCGAGCAGTTTTTGCATGTGGGCGGGGCACCTTCTTTTCTCGCCCTGCAGTGCTCCCAGGAGTGCGCTTTGCCGCAATGGCTGCAACTGTCATTGGACTCCCGGCAGACTGCTTTGGTGTGGCCGAAACCGAGGCACTTCGTACATTGTACGAGTGGCGAGTGATCTAACACAGGTCTCCTCTGTATGCCTATGTAGACCTTTCCGGCCTCGGTTAGGTTTCTGTGGATCTTGGGCGATACTTCTATGACTGGATGACATTCCAGAGGATTGCGGGCCTTCTTCCTGTATCGCACCCTGATGGTACTTTCCTGGAGCTCAACGTCATGCAGGAGGTGTTTGTTCTGCATTGTTAGGTTTGCGACGATTTCGGTGTCCTTCATGTATGCCAGGACATCTCGTATAATGATCAGCGGGTTTCCTGCTTTAGCGATTTCGACCTTTAGAGTCTTATCCGCTTTGACACGTGTTTGGACGAGGTTGAGGTCTTCACTAGTTCCGCAGCTCAAGACAACCTTGCGGTTTCTTGCCTTGCGGACTCGGTCGACCCTCGCTCCCGTCGATTTCGTGTCTAACGCGTCCCGTATGCGATCAATTATGTTTTCCGCCGTGCTCTCTGGATTATTGGTGGAGACAATCAGTGTGTGGTTAGGCTTCCGCTCGGGGGGGGGCTTTTGGACGACTTTGGCGTAAGATAGTTTGCCTTCTGCCTGTGTCAGTTCTGCGCCGATGCTGAGTGCTGGTGGTGGGATGTTGAGTTTTTCCTGCCTCATTGTTCGAAGCTCTGATGTCACGGCCTCGAGTCGCTCAGTGATGGGCTGGATTTGCTCATTGAGGTTAATGGGAGTAGGTGGTGGTGGTGGTGGTGGTCGTATTTTCTGCAGTGACTGGACGTTGTTGTTGATGGTTTTTAGTTCGTCGATGATTATGTCATTATTTGGGATGGGGGGGGGTGTGCTTGTATGTAGTTTTTCGAAGTGTTTGATGCTGTTTTCCTGAAAGTCCGTGAGGCCTATTGCAAGTTTACTGGTCTCGCGTCTGAGCTCGTCAATTTGGTTCTGAAGTGCGTCAATGCCTGCCTTGAGGCTTGCACTGTCGCTCTTCAGGGGGGCGAGGTCGACGGTCTTGTGTTGGTCTTTTAAGCTTGTTAGTAGGCTCTTTAACGTTTTCACTTCCGTTGTTATTTCTTTTATAAGTCTATGCGGCTCTCTCGTTTCGAAGCCTTGCCAGTCGCGTATCGCTTTGGTCTCGGTGAGGGTGGCCGTGATGTCGCTTCTGGCATGACTTAGCTCCTGAGTGAGGTTTTTCGAGAGGTCGGTAAGAGTTTTGGTGTGGGCTCTCTCTACTCGCACGAGCTCATTCGCGTGCCTAGTTCGCTCCTTTTCCAGGTTCATGATGTGTCGGGACCTGGAGTCCGATAGCGAGA
>OW203664.1:20470000-20495277 GCA_934044485.1 Apeira syringaria
CTATTCTTTTATATAATGGAATTTTATAATATTCGAAATCTTTTAAGTAGCGGTTCCTCTTTTTTTTTTTTTTTTTTTTTTTTTTTTTTTTTTTTTTTTTATCATATTAACTGTCAACACTTTTGAGTCTTAACTTATTTTCGTAGGTATGCGTGAGAATCCCGAGCAGACCAGTGTCCGCGGGCAGCACCCGTTCACGAGTTGACGTGTGCACCAGCCATCGCCTTCCTCAACCCTATTTTGGGGAAGACGGCGACCCGATACACAACGCCACTGCACGCCAACACAGTTTCGTGGGCATGACTGCTTCGGATACCACGCAGACCCTACAAGACCTAATATCGAGATACAAGAATTTTTATTACATACACAAATTAGAGACTAAAAACAGAACTTAGTACGTTTACAGTGGAGGGAACAAAATACATAGCTTTATTACATACGGGAGTTAGTGACTAAATACAGAACCTGGTAGAGAAATACAAGACTTAATTACATGCTTTGAGAGTACTTATACAAGAATTTGTAACTTAGTGACTAAATACAGAACTTATACTTTGAGAGTGGGGGAGTTTAATGCTTTGAGAGTACATTATTTACAAAGATTACTAACGAAATACAGAACTTTGTTACATAGGAGTTGGTGACAAAATACAGAACTTACAGAATTTAGTAGAGAAATACAAAACTTAATTTGAGAGTGAGTTTTTAAGAGTACGAAATACAGAATTTAGAAATTGAGAGTTAGTGTGGGGGGTGTGTTACTCCGGGTCCGGATTGCATGTTAGCAGGGCCTCCATTACCGCGCTGTTCCGATCTCGTATTGCCATTTTCAGGTTGTATTCTAGGATGGCTCTAGGTCTTGCAACCATCGCCTGCCTTACAAACCGTCCAATGGCATCGTTTTCGTCGTCAGCGTAGTAAGTGAAGGTTCCGGTGTGCCGGGAGACAGCTACTACTGCATGGGGGACACTTTCGTGCAGCTTCATTTTGCCTTTGGTCTTGATGGCAATAACGGATTCGTATCTCAGTCCCTGCGCCTCGTGTATTGTCAAGATGCGTGATCCTTCTCCCTTTCCGTAACCCTGGTTGGTAAGGGTCTCCTTTTCTTCCTGGGTATGAACCAGGAATAGGGTATTGGAAAGGGATTTTGGGATTTCCGCACCTGTATATGACTTGAGATGCAGTGACCTTATACGGGAAGCTGACGAATATATCCCCGAGTATATCTGTCTTAAGGCGTACGCGACATCCAGGGGGTTCCGGTGCGTGCACAACAACTCCTGGCTGATGTTGGTAACCAGGTTAGGGCGGTTATACCTCTGCTCGAACAGGTTTTCCCTGTCGATGTACGGTAATTGGTTGACATCTCCGATGAGGACAAGTTCGCTGACTCGAGACAGCCTGGAGGCCATAACTATGGCTCCAAAATGGTTCATGAGAGCTTCGTCCACCAGAAGGCGGTCGTAGCTCTCATTCTTCTTAAAACCATTTACGAGTACAGAAGCCATAGTGCGCACCTTGGTTTTGACAAGGTCTCCAATTTGGTGCGCTAGCTTCTCCCTCAGGTCTTTCGCTGCCTCAGTCGTGGTTGTTATAATAACGTCCTTGTCCACATCGAAGTGTCTTACCACCCAAGTTGTCTTCCCGCATCCTGGAACACCATTGATCCATCGTATGTTTGGTACTTCCCAGTCTTCCCAAAACGTCTTGATTTCAGAATCCCCTATAATGGTTTTCGCCATTTGTAGGATTCTGTCGTCAAGCATAATTTTGGTGCACTGGGCAGTGACTACGATTGGGTCGTTTGGTGGTGTCGCGTACTTTGGTTTACCGGTTCTCTCCGTTTCTTCTTCATCCAGGAACACAAAGCCACTCGTCGCATTGTAGGCCGCCATATACCGACCGGACATCGTTCCCTTGATGACCTGGGATGTCTCGTTACAGTATACTGCGGCCTCGGCCTCCTCTAGCCTCTCCCGTAGTTGGCGAGACTCGAGGACGCTGCCCTCCTTTTCCCCCTTGTAGGACTGCAAGATGTTGTGGCAAGTCCTGAGATTGACTTGTTTTGTCGCTCTCGTGATTGCGAGGTACTCTAGCAAGGCATTTGCTGCGTGGCTTCTTGGTTCTTGTGCCTGGATGTATTTGGGCGAACTAACTTGTCCCATGTCGGCTCTCGTTCGGACTTTCTTCGGAGCCGGGACACGGGCTGTTGAAATTTTCGGGACTGTGGTTTTGGGTTCTGGGGTGTGTTTATGTGTGTGTATGTGTAGCAAGCTCTGTGCCGCTGCTCTGAACGACTCCAAGAACGCTGTGATTCGGCCCTTGGTCTTGGTTGGGCTGCGCTCTTGAGTCTTGGACGCCTCTACTTTTTCCTGGAGTCGTTCTGAGCCGCTCTTCGTGCTAGGGATAGGTTGCCCCCAACAGTCGGTTGCATTTTGGTGTATGGGCTTTTTGAGGTAGTTGAGATTTTCCCCTCTGTCCTCATACACGATGACCTCATGATGTTCTGAGGCTTTTATGCAACCTAGTTGGTCCGCAACCTCTCCCTTGCAGTGTTCTATTGCCATTGCGTCTACGCTTATCACTCGGGCGGTGTCCACTTGTTCCGCTATTTCCGAGAGAATCTTGCTGGCCTGGGCAAAAGGTGTCTCATCCGCCCATTCGATTAGTGCGACTGTTTTGTTTTTCAGTCGCACCAATCGACAGGGGCATCCCATGACAACTTGTGCCGGCATTGCATCGAATTCTCTCCGCTTCATGGTGGTTTTGAAGCTACTTCCGTTTAGTAGACATGCTAGCCCGGGTGATAATCGTACTCGACCTTTGGCTCGTGTTTGGCAGAAACTTATACCGAGTCTCTCTCTTCTGCTGTCCATGAATAAGGCTACGCCTCGGATGCGTATTCCAGGCTCTCCTTTTTCTCCATATGACAGCAGCTGAGAGATCTCGGCATTCTTGGGTTCAGTGGGGATCTGAGTGATGGGGATTTGAGTGATCGGGAATGGGATTGTGGGTGGTGGCAAGTTTGCGTTTCTGGATGTCGCCGTTCGGAAGGACTTCTCCACATATGACAGGAAATGGCCTCTGCTTTCTGTATCTGCAATGATGGTCGGCAGATCAGGTTTCAGTATTTTCCTGCCAATTATGGTTTCGACGTCCTGCCGTGATGATGAGAAACGGGGACATTCCAGAACTACGTGCCACACAGATTCCGAGATGTTTGAATCGCACTCGCACGCTGGGCTGTCCTTGAGTTTAAACCTATGGAGATATTCGGCTATCCCACCGTGTCCTGTCAGAGCTTGCACTAGGAGGGGCGACAATCTCACGGTACGCGCCAGCCGGTATGCCTCTTTGACATCCGGTACGAACGCCCGCGTGATTGCGCCAGTGCTGGAGGTTTCGTATCGGTCTTGCCACGTACGAACCGTTTCCTCTCTGATCTTTCTTCTGACGCAGGACAGGGGGATTTTGTTGTAGTCTTCGGGAGTGCACTTGAGTGCCGCTGATTTCGCGAGCTCATCGGCTCTTTCGTTTCCAGCGGTTCCCACGTGCGCCCTCAGCCAGTAAAGCCGAACATCTCTACCCTGAGCTTTAATCTTGCCAATGTTTTCCCTTATGCTCTTCGCTAGGGGGTGGCTGGTTTTGGGACTTTTGAGCAGGTCGAGTGAGGATCTTGAGTCACTCAAGATGTTGACCAAGGGGTCACTGCTCGTCAGTACCATCTCAGCCGCCCTATGGAGAGCATAAAGTTCCGATTGGAAAACCGTGCACTCAGGGTGGAGCTTGAATGTTGCGAACGATTTCTCTCTTCCCTCCTCCCACCAAGTCAAGGCAGCACCAACGTGACCCTCAATTTTGCTGCCGTCTGTGTAAATTTGGGGTCCGGTGATTTGACTGGTGTCGGTGTCGAGGAGCTCGAATTCCACTGATGTTCTTGTGGATGGGTGGGCTTGGTCCAAAAAGCTTTCGCTTTGTTCGAGCTCCTTTTCCGGGGGGAGGTAGTCGAGGGAGATGTTCTTCTTGGCTCTGTATAGGTTAATTGCCTCAAGGACTCTCAGATCTATGGGCACCAGGCCTGAGAGGGCGAGTGCCGAAGTGAGGGAAACAGTACGGTACGATCTACATACCTTCTGGGCAAATCCTCTTTGTAGGGCGAGAAGCTGCGATCTGTTCATTTCGAGATCGACAGCTTCTCCCCACACGTTTGCCGCGTATGTCAGGATCGGTTCCACCACTGAGACATATATGGTTCTTGTAATTTCGGTGTTAAGACCCCAAGTCACCTTTGCCGCACACGCCAGCTGTTTGTAAATATCCGCTGCCTTTTTACATTGTGCGGTGACGTGTGTTTTGAAGGTGAGCTTGCGGTCGATCACGAGGCCTAGCAGTTTTATTTCCTCGGCGAGGTTCAGTCTGACGCCTGACATGACCAGGTTTGGGGAGTGGTACTTCAACTTCTTGGTAAGTAGCATCGCGCTGGTCTTCTGCGGTGCGAAGTTGAGCTTGTTGAGGACTCCCCATTCCACGACCATGTCTAGCGTTTTATTGACCTCCTGCTCTAAGGAATGGCCTGTGAATACAAGAACCACATCATCGGCGAATGCCTGACAGTATACTCTTTCCTGCTCGAGTATGCGCAGCAACGAGTCCAGAATCAGATTCCAAAAGGTCGGTCCAGCGATGGAACCTTGAACGCAACCCTTTGTTGTCTTCTTCTCGTGCGCTGCTCTGGCATAGTTGACCTTGATGTTACGGTCTTCTAGGTAAGAGCATACTGTCATGTAGAGGTTTGATGGGCACCTCTTTTTCGCCAATTGATGCTTCAGGGCGGGCCACCATGCGTTATCGAAGGCGCCCTCTATATCTAGAGAGATGAGGAGTACTATTTGCTGGTTGTTGACTCCTTTCCTGATGTGCTCTAGTAGATCATAGAGGGCGTCCTCGGTTCCTCTTTGTGGTGTGAAACCGTACTGCTTCGGACTAAGGGTTGGGAGAAGTTGATATTGGAGTCGGCCGACTAGGAGCTTTTCGACGATTTTACCTAGGACTGACAAGAGACCTATTGGCCGGTATGACTTAGGATGGGTATAGTCAACCTTGCCTGGCTTCCGTAAGATGACGACATGGGCCTGTTTCCACTGCTTAGGAAAGCATCTCAGCGACAAGCATTTGTTTGCTATTGCCATGAATACTTCCCTTTCGCTGTGGATTGCTGCGGCGCATATGTCAGCGGTAAGCCCGTCCGGTCCTGGGGCTTTTTTATGATTCAGTGCCCGAAGCACTGAATCTAGTTCCGCTGAGGTGAAAGGTGGGTCGTCATCTGGTAGTGTTGGTGGTGGGTCTCTTGTCTGTACGCGCATAACCGAGTGGCACGGATGGTCTGTGCTTTCGGTGTCGTCGGGGTAAAAGGTCCTGGCTAGGAGTTCTGCAGATGCCTGCGGGGACAAGGTATTACCGTCGGAGTCTCTCAGGAGGATGTCAGGTTTCCTCTGCGAGGTTCTCCGAATGACTCGGTATATCTTGTCCCACATGCTTTCTTTATCCTGTGTTGTGCAGAACTCCTTCCAGCCTTTTGTCTGAGCTCTTTCGGCTTCCTCCAAGTATTCTGCTCGGGCGGCTTGGTATTCTCTTACAACCATTTCGACACGGCAGGGAGCGGCGTTTCTTATTCGTCTCTTCCTTCTGATTACTTCTCGTTTCATGTCATCAAGCTCTTTTGTATACCAGGTGGGGATTGGGTTCCCTTTCCTTTGCACTAGCGTCGGGATGGTGTTGACGCAGGCTTTGTGTATACATTCGGTGTAGCGTGATATGACATTTTCGAGGCTTTCTGTGTTATCTAGTTCTCTCACGGAGCCTGGCTTTATGTTTTCCTCTTTTAGACAGTTCTTCATGTTGGCTGTGAAGTCAGACCATTTAGCTTTCTTGGTGTTGTATTTGCGCGTCGTCACGGGTTTAAGCGGTTCTAGTTCCCTCCCGATGCGCAAGTAGAAAGTGATGCTGTTGTGGTCTGACGTTGTAAGAGTACTGTCTATTTGCCAGTCCTTGATTCTTCCAAGAAGAGGTGCGCTGCAAGCCGTAACGTCTACTCGGCTCGTGCACGCTTTCCCCTTCCTGTAAGCCTCAAAGGTTGGTTCGTCTCCGGTGTTGAGAATGTGGAAGTTCATTTCGTTAAGAAACGCGCTATACACCTCTCCTCTTTCGTTTTCTGAGTCGCTGCCCCACCATTGACTCCAAGCATTTACGTCACCTGCGACTAAGATGTTATTTGTCGCTAGTTTTTCGCAAAATGCTTTGGTCCTCTGGATGTTATGCTCGATGTTTTGGTCTCCCTCGTAATATACAGATATCACTCCAAGCCTCAGGTCTTTGTTTACCAGTAAAACCGCCGCCTCAGTCTCGGTCACAAGCTGGGGGTCGTGAATGACCTCCAGCCTGTCGCCGAAAATGATTATAGCTGCTTTGACTGGCTTCTCCCTGTTTTGCTTGCATTGGATAATGTGTGTTCCCGGGTATTGTTTCATCTCGCCTGTGTTCCCGACGTAGGGCTCTTGTACCAAGGCGATAGAAACACCCTTATCCTTTGCAGCTTTTAGGAGTTCAATTGTGGCTTGTTTTGAGCGTTGCAGGTTTGCTTGGATGAACTGCAAACCTGTTCTGCCATTACGTAGGGAGACTGAGCTTTCAGTCTCGGGGGTGCCCTTAGCAATAGGATATCCTTGCTCGTGCTATGCCATCCCACTTAACTCTTTCTGGGCAGGTCGCGCTATACGCGTTGTGCGCCAGGTCTGTTATCGGGGTTGCTATGCTCGAGCAGTTTTTGCATGTGGGCGGGGCACCTTCTTTTCTCGCCCTGCAGTGCTCCCAGGAGTGCGCTTTGCCGCAATGGCTGCAACTGTCATTGGACTCCCGGCAGACTGCTTTGGTGTGGCCGAAACCGAGGCACTTCGTACATTGTACGAGTGGCGAGTGATCTAACACAGGTCTCCTCTGTATGCCTATGTAGACCTTTCCGGCCTCGGTTAGGTTTCTGTGGATCTTGGGCGATACTTCTATGACTGGATGACATTCCAGAGGATTGCGGGCCTTCTTCCTGTATCGCACCCTGATGGTACTTTCCTGGAGCTCAACGTCATGCAGGAGGTGTTTGTTCTGCATTGTTAGGTTTGCGACGATTTCGGTGTCCTTCATGTATGCCAGGACATCTCGTATAATGATCAGCGGGTTTCCTGCTTTAGCGATTTCGACCTTTAGAGTCTTATCCGCTTTGACACGTGTTTGGACGAGGTTGAGGTCTTCACTAGTTCCGCAGCTCAAGACAACCTTGCGGTTTCTTGCCTTGCGGACTCGGTCGACCCTCGCTCCCGTCGATTTCGTGTCTAACGCGTCCCGTATGCGATCAATTATGTTTTCCGCCGTGCTCTCTGGATTATTGGTGGAGACAATCAGTGTGTGGTTAGGCTTCCGCTCGGGGGGGGGCTTTTGGACGACTTTGGCGTAAGATAGTTTGCCTTCTGCCTGTGTCAGTTCTGCGCCGATGCTGAGTGCTGGTGGTGGGATGTTGAGTTTTTCCTGCCTCATTGTTCGAAGCTCTGATGTCACGGCCTCGAGTCGCTCTGTGATGGGCTGGATTTGCTCATTGAGGTTAATGGGAGTAGGTGGTGGTGGTGGTGGTGGTCGTATTTTCTGCAGTGACTGGACGTTGTTGTTGATGGTTTTTAGTTCGTCGATGATTATGTCATTATTTGGGATGGGGGGGGGTGTGCTTGTATGTAGTTTTTCGAAGTGTTTGATGCTGTTTTCCTGAAAGTCCGTGAGGCCTATTGCAAGTTTACTGGTCTCGCGTCTGAGCTCGTCAATTTGGTTCTGAAGTGCGTCAATGCCTGCCTTGAGGCTTGCACTGTCGCTCTTCAGGGGGGCGAGGTCGACGGTCTTGTGTTGGTCTTTTAAGCTTGTTAGTAGGCTCTTTAACGTTTTCACTTCCGTTGTTATTTCTTTTATAAGTCTATGCGGCTCTCTCGTTTCGAAGCCTTGCCAGTCGCGTATCGCTTTGGTCTCGGTGAGGGTGGCCGTGATGTCGCTTCTGGCATGACTTAGCTCCTGAGTGAGGTTTTTCGAGAGGTCGGTAAGAGTTTTGGTGTGGGCTCTCTCTACTCGCACGAGCTCATTCGCGTGCCTAGTTCGCTCCTTTTCCAGGTTCATGATGTGTCGGGACCTGGAGTCCGATAGCGAGAGGACGGTTTCGTAAAGAGTCTGCAGAGCTTCCAGCGCGATCTGCTTGCATTCGCGCTTCATGTTCCCTGCAGACTCCAACGCGTCCTTGGCTTGGAGGAGAGTCTCATTGGCTAATTTTGTGGCCATGTCCATCCCGATCCCTGTGCGCTTTCCTGCACTGCTAACTAGCATGCTACGTCTACTCTTACGCGCACAGGGGTCTGGAAAGTCCGTGACTGATGCCAGCGACTCTGAGTCCATGTCGGACACAATTTCTTTGGGCGGAGAGATACCGCATTGCTCCCAGTCTTTGATCTTGTCGACAGCGGCCTCAAATGCGGCACTGGCGGCGGGGACTGACACGGACGTGATGCCCGTTCCGTCGCTGGCCAATGTTTGAGTGTCTGTCGGCATGACCTGTTCCGGTAGCATGCGCTTCTTTCTTTCCGGCACTTGGGGGGGAACCTTATCACTTTCCGCTGTTTTAGCTTTTGGCGGTCGCTCGGCTTTAGTAGGTTGGGTGGATTTTGCGGTGGTGAGTTTTTTGAGAACTTTTTTGTGGAGGGAAGTGGACTTTGATGTCTGAGGGCCTGCCTCAGTGCTTTCCGGATTGGAGGTTGGTACTTGTGAAGACATATTGATACAAAGATTACTAGAGAAAAGGTTAGTTAGTGACTAAAGGCTATTTTTCTATGCTAATTACTATCTAAAAATTACAATCTATGTCCCTAATTGAGTACGATGGCTCACGCGCTCGGTGCGATGAAGTAGCAGCTGGCTGGAGTGGACTTTTGTGGTGTTGCGATCCCGGTGGTGAAAATTTTGCGCTTTTGCCGGAGCCAGATGAAAGAGCTCGGTTCGCTGATTTCAATGACCCCAAACACGGTGGGTCTATCTTAAGCGGTACCCGAGTTATGGCTCGCGGGGGTGAGGTGAGGAAATTTTGCAATTCTGCCGGGGCCAAAAGAAAGAGCTCGGTCCGCTGGTTTCAACGACCCCAAACTCGGGGGGTCTATCTCCTACGGTTCCCGAGTTATGGCTCGCGGGGGTGAGGTAAAATCTCGAGGGGGGAGGGGGGGAGGTTTCGTGGGGCGTCTATTGAGGGGGGGTTATGTCAAGGGGTGGTTTTGGGGTGGGGGTGGGGTTGGTGGGGTTGGGGGTGGAAGGGTAGAGGGTAAGGGTAGGTGTTAGACGGTGACGTGGTAACTACCAACCCACTAGCTGGGTGATAGGGGTAGGGGTTTTGGGGTGGGGGTGGGGTTGGTGGGGTTGGGGGTGGAAGGGTTGAGAGTAAGGGTAGGTGTTGAACGGTGACGTGGGGTAACTACCAACCCACTGGCTGGGTGATAGGGGTAGGATTTCCACGGTCGTTACGGGGGGTGGTTGGAAGGGGTGAGGGGTGGGGGATGTTTTGGGTGAGGGTAAGTGGGGGTGTGTGGAGGATGGGCTGGTTATCCCGATTCGAACAAGCCCGAGCTCGGGGGGTCTAGGACAAGGGGTTGGGGAGTTCCCTCGAGATTACCTGATGCTGCAGCTGGTCTGGTGGGCGAAGTCTCGAAGGTGGTGCTGAGGAGTCTTGAGGACGTCTGCGGAGTCTCCACGGTTGTCGGAGCGTGGCGAGGTTATTCGGTGGCACGTGCGACCACGTGGTGACCGCGTGGTTTTGTTCGTGTTCTACTTTTGAATAACTTTGCAACCCGTGGACGGATCTTAAAAATTTTTGGGTCGCCGGATAGGTATTTTTGGCGACTACACGAATATAAAAACCGCTTTTCTGACTTACTTCAATCCTCGAAGTTATTCAGCGTCAAAGTCTAGCCCTTGTTGCTCCTTAACCCTTTGGCCGATGGGGTTGCGCACACGTATTGGGGTGAGTTGTACAACACTTAATCACACTACAACACTTTCACGCGAAAATAGGCACTTTTTCCTATTTTTATGAATTTTAAGCGCGGAGCAGATGTTGTTTTTACCGTTTTCGGAGGCGTACTGGGGGTTAGGTTAGGTTAGGTTAGGTTAGGTTAGGTTAGGTTAGGTTAGGTTAGGTTAGGTTAGGTTAGGTTAGGTTAGGTTAGGTTAGGTTAGGTTAGGTTAGGTTAGGTTAGGTTAGGTTAGGTTAGGTTAGGTTAGGTTAGGTTAGGTTAGGTTAGGTTAGGTTAGGTTAGGTTAGGTTAGGTTAGGTTAGGTTAGGTTAGGTTAGGTTAGGTTAGGTTAGGTTAGGTTAGGTTAGGTTAGGTTAGGTTAGGTTAGGTTAGGTTAGGTTAGGTTAGGTTAGGTTAGGTTAGGTTAGGTTAGGTTAGGTTAGGTTAGGTTAGGTTAGGTTAGGTTAGGTTAGGTTAGGTTAGGTTAGGTTAGGTTAGGTTAGGTTAGGTTAGGTTAGGTTTTTTTTTTTTTTTTTTTTTTTTTTTTTTTTTTTTTTTTCCACAGACACTTTGGTCCGTGCCATTTTTTAGTTAGTTCAATTTTATTATGCTTTACAATTTTAGGGTACAACTAAGTAGTACTAAATTAGGGACAGAGAATTATCTTAAAACTAAAGAGAATAAAATAATGAGAAGTGTAAAATTTTTTTTTTTTTTTTTTTTTTTTTTTTTTTTTTTTTTTTTTTTGTTTTTTTTTTTTTTTTTATTTTATATATTATTATTCTGTGAATTTACATGTGGAAATCTTTTTGCTATTCTTTTATATAATGGAATTTTATAATATTCGAAATCTTTTAAGTAGCGGTTCCTCTTTTTTTTTTTTTTTTTTTTTTTTTTTTTTTTTTTTTTTATCATATTAACTGTCAACACTTTTGAGTCTTAACTTATTTTCGTAGGTATGCGTGAGAATCCCGAGCAGACCAGTGTCCGCGGGCAGCACCCGTTCACGAGTTGACGTGTGCACCAGCCATCGCCTTCCTCAACCCTATTTTGGGGAAGACGGCGACCCGATACACAACGCCACTGCACGCCAACACAGTTTCGTGGGCATGACTGCTTCGGATACCACGCAGACCCTACAAGACCTAATATCGAGATACAAGAATTTTTATTACATACACAAATTAGAGACTAAAAACAGAACTTAGTACGTTTACAGTGGAGGGAACAAAATACATAGCTTTATTACATACGGGAGTTAGTGACTAAATACAGAACCTGGTAGAGAAATACAAGACTTAATTACATGCTTTGAGAGTACTTATACAAGAATTTGTAACTTAGTGACTAAATACAGAACTTATACTTTGAGAGTGGGGGAGTTTAATGCTTTGAGAGTACATTATTTACAAAGATTACTAACGAAATACAGAACTTTGTTACATAGGAGTTGGTGACAAAATACAGAACTTACAGAATTTAGTAGAGAAATACAAAACTTAATTTGAGAGTGAGTTTTTAAGAGTACGAAATACAGAATTTAGAAATTGAGAGTTAGTGTGGGGGGTGTGTTACTCCGGGTCCGGATTGCATGTTAGCAGGGCCTCCATTACCGCGCTGTTCCGATCTCGTATTGCCATTTTCAGGTTGTATTCTAGGATGGCTCTAGGTCTTGCAACCATCGCCTGCCTTACAAACCGTCCAATGGCATCGTTTTCGTCGTCAGCGTAGTAAGTGAAGGTTCCGGTGTGCCGGGAGACAGCTACTACTGCATGGGGGACACTTTCGTGCAGCTTCATTTTGCCTTTGGTCTTGATGGCAATAACGGATTCGTATCTCAGTCCCTGCGCCTCGTGTATTGTCAAGATGCGTGATCCTTCTCCCTTTCCGTAACCCTGGTTGGTAAGGGTCTCCTTTTCTTCCTGGGTATGAACCAGGAATAGGGTATTGGAAAGGGATTTTGGGATTTCCGCACCTGTATATGACTTGAGATGCAGTGACCTTATACGGGAAGCTGACGAATATATCCCCGAGTATATCTGTCTTAAGGCGTACGCGACATCCAGGGGGTTCCGGTGCGTGCACAACAACTCCTGGCTGATGTTGGTAACCAGGTTAGGGCGGTTATACCTCTGCTCGAACAGGTTTTCCCTGTCGATGTACGGTAATTGGTTGACATCTCCGATGAGGACAAGTTCGCTGACTCGAGACAGCCTGGAGGCCATAACTATGGCTCCAAAATGGTTCATGAGAGCTTCGTCCACCAGAAGGCGGTCGTAGCTCTCATTCTTCTTAAAACCATTTACGAGTACAGAAGCCATAGTGCGCACCTTGGTTTTGACAAGGTCTCCAATTTGGTGCGCTAGCTTCTCCCTCAGGTCTTTCGCTGCCTCAGTCGTGGTTGTTATAATAACGTCCTTGTCCACATCGAAGTGTCTTACCACCCAAGTTGTCTTCCCGCATCCTGGAACACCATTGATCCATCGTATGTTTGGTACTTCCCAGTCTTCCCAAAACGTCTTGATTTCAGAATCCCCTATAATGGTTTTCGCCATTTGTAGGATTCTGTCGTCAAGCATAATTTTGGTGCACTGGGCAGTGACTACGATTGGGTCGTTTGGTGGTGTCGCGTACTTTGGTTTACCGGTTCTCTCCGTTTCTTCTTCATCCAGGAACACAAAGCCACTCGTCGCATTGTAGGCCGCCATATACCGACCGGACATCGTTCCCTTGATGACCTGGGATGTCTCGTTACAGTATACTGCGGCCTCGGCCTCCTCTAGCCTCTCCCGTAGTTGGCGAGACTCGAGGACGCTGCCCTCCTTTTCCCCCTTGTAGGACTGCAAGATGTTGTGGCAAGTCCTGAGATTGACTTGTTTTGTCGCTCTCGTGATTGCGAGGTACTCTAGCAAGGCATTTGCTGCGTGGCTTCTTGGTTCTTGTGCCTGGATGTATTTGGGCGAACTAACTTGTCCCATGTCGGCTCTCGTTCGGACTTTCTTCGGAGCCGGGACACGGGCTGTTGAAATTTTCGGGACTGTGGTTTTGGGTTCTGGGGTGTGTTTATGTGTGTGTATGTGTAGCAAGCTCTGTGCCGCTGCTCTGAACGACTCCAAGAACGCTGTGATTCGGCCCTTGGTCTTGGTTGGGCTGCGCTCTTGAGTCTTGGACGCCTCTACTTTTTCCTGGAGTCGTTCTGAGCCGCTCTTCGTGCTAGGGATAGGTTGCCCCCAACAGTCGGTTGCATTTTGGTGTATGGGCTTTTTGAGGTAGTTGAGATTTTCCCCTCTGTCCTCATACACGATGACCTCATGATGTTCTGAGGCTTTTATGCAACCTAGTTGGTCCGCAACCTCTCCCTTGCAGTGTTCTATTGCCATTGCGTCTACGCTTATCACTCGGGCGGTGTCCACTTGTTCCGCTATTTCCGAGAGAATCTTGCTGGCCTGGGCAAAAGGTGTCTCATCCGCCCATTCGATTAGTGCGACTGTTTTGTTTTTCAGTCGCACCAATCGACAGGGGCATCCCATGACAACTTGTGCCGGCATTGCATCGAATTCTCTCCGCTTCATGGTGGTTTTGAAGCTACTTCCGTTTAGTAGACATGCTAGCCCGGGTGATAATCGTACTCGACCTTTGGCTCGTGTTTGGCAGAAACTTATACCGAGTCTCTCTCTTCTGCTGTCCATGAATAAGGCTACGCCTCGGATGCGTATTCCAGGCTCTCCTTTTTCTCCATATGACAGCAGCTGAGAGATCTCGGCATTCTTGGGTTCAGTGGGGATCTGAGTGATGGGGATTTGAGTGATCGGGAATGGGATTGTGGGTGGTGGCAAGTTTGCGTTTCTGGATGTCGCCGTTCGGAAGGACTTCTCCACATATGACAGGAAATGGCCTCTGCTTTCTGTATCTGCAATGATGGTCGGCAGATCAGGTTTCAGTATTTTCCTGCCAATTATGGTTTCGACGTCCTGCCGTGATGATGAGAAACGGGGACATTCCAGAACTACGTGCCACACAGATTCCGAGATGTTTGAATCGCACTCGCACGCTGGGCTGTCCTTGAGTTTAAACCTATGGAGATATTCGGCTATCCCACCGTGTCCTGTCAGAGCTTGCACTAGGAGGGGCGACAATCTCACGGTACGCGCCAGCCGGTATGCCTCTTTGACATCCGGTACGAACGCCCGCGTGATTGCGCCAGTGCTGGAGGTTTCGTATCGGTCTTGCCACGTACGAACCGTTTCCTCTCTGATCTTTCTTCTGACGCAGGACAGGGGGATTTTGTTGTAGTCTTCGGGAGTGCACTTGAGTGCCGCTGATTTCGCGAGCTCATCGGCTCTTTCGTTTCCAGCGGTTCCCACGTGCGCCCTCAGCCAGTAAAGCCGAACATCTCTACCCTGAGCTTTAATCTTGCCAATGTTTTCCCTTATGCTCTTCGCTAGGGGGTGGCTGGTTTTGGGACTTTTGAGCAGGTCGAGTGAGGATCTTGAGTCACTCAAGATGTTGACCAAGGGGTCACTGCTCGTCAGTACCATCTCAGCCGCCCTATGGAGAGCATAAAGTTCCGATTGGAAAACCGTGCACTCAGGGTGGAGCTTGAATGTTGCGAACGATTTCTCTCTTCCCTCCTCCCACCAAGTCAAGGCAGCACCAACGTGACCCTCAATTTTGCTGCCGTCTGTGTAAATTTGGGGTCCGGTGATTTGACTGGTGTCGGTGTCGAGGAGCTCGAATTCCACTGATGTTCTTGTGGATGGGTGGGCTTGGTCCAAAAAGCTTTCGCTTTGTTCGAGCTCCTTTTCCGGGGGGAGGTAGTCGAGGGAGATGTTCTTCTTGGCTCTGTATAGGTTAATTGCCTCAAGGACTCTCAGATCTATGGGCACCAGGCCTGAGAGGGCGAGTGCCGAAGTGAGGGAAACAGTACGGTACGATCTACATACCTTCTGGGCAAATCCTCTTTGTAGGGCGAGAAGCTGCGATCTGTTCATTTCGAGATCGACAGCTTCTCCCCACACGTTTGCCGCGTATGTCAGGATCGGTTCCACCACTGAGACATATATGGTTCTTGTAATTTCGGTGTTAAGACCCCAAGTCACCTTTGCCGCACACGCCAGCTGTTTGTAAATATCCGCTGCCTTTTTACATTGTGCGGTGACGTGTGTTTTGAAGGTGAGCTTGCGGTCGATCACGAGGCCTAGCAGTTTTATTTCCTCGGCGAGGTTCAGTCTGACGCCTGACATGACCAGGTTTGGGGAGTGGTACTTCAACTTCTTGGTAAGTAGCATCGCGCTGGTCTTCTGCGGTGCGAAGTTGAGCTTGTTGAGGACTCCCCATTCCACGACCATGTCTAGCGTTTTATTGACCTCCTGCTCTAAGGAATGGCCTGTGAATACAAGAACCACATCATCGGCGAATGCCTGACAGTATACTCTTTCCTGCTCGAGTATGCGCAGCAACGAGTCCAGAATCAGATTCCAAAAGGTCGGTCCAGCGATGGAACCTTGAACGCAACCCTTTGTTGTCTTCTTCTCGTGCGCTGCTCTGGCATAGTTGACCTTGATGTTACGGTCTTCTAGGTAAGAGCATACTGTCATGTAGAGGTTTGATGGGCACCTCTTTTTCGCCAATTGATGCTTCAGGGCGGGCCACCATGCGTTATCGAAGGCGCCCTCTATATCTAGAGAGATGAGGAGTACTATTTGCTGGTTGTTGACTCCTTTCCTGATGTGCTCTAGTAGATCATAGAGGGCGTCCTCGGTTCCTCTTTGTGGTGTGAAACCGTACTGCTTCGGACTAAGGGTTGGGAGAAGTTGATATTGGAGTCGGCCGACTAGGAGCTTTTCGACGATTTTACCTAGGACTGACAAGAGACCTATTGGCCGGTATGACTTAGGATGGGTATAGTCAACCTTGCCTGGCTTCCGTAAGATGACGACATGGGCCTGTTTCCACTGCTTAGGAAAGCATCTCAGCGACAAGCATTTGTTTGCTATTGCCATGAATACTTCCCTTTCGCTGTGGATTGCTGCGGCGCATATGTCAGCGGTAAGCCCGTCCGGTCCTGGGGCTTTTTTATGATTCAGTGCCCGAAGCACTGAATCTAGTTCCGCTGAGGTGAAAGGTGGGTCGTCATCTGGTAGTGTTGGTGGTGGGTCTCTTGTCTGTACGCGCATAACCGAGTGGCACGGATGGTCTGTGCTTTCGGTGTCGTCGGGGTAAAAGGTCCTGGCTAGGAGTTCTGCAGATGCCTGCGGGGACAAGGTATTACCGTCGGAGTCTCTCAGGAGGATGTCAGGTTTCCTCTGCGAGGTTCTCCGAATGACTCGGTATATCTTGTCCCACATGCTTTCTTTATCCTGTGTTGTGCAGAACTCCTTCCAGCCTTTTGTCTGAGCTCTTTCGGCTTCCTCCAAGTATTCTGCTCGGGCGGCTTGGTATTCTCTTACAACCATTTCGACACGGCAGGGAGCGGCGTTTCTTATTCGTCTCTTCCTTCTGATTACTTCTCGTTTCATGTCATCAAGCTCTTTTGTATACCAGGTGGGGATTGGGTTCCCTTTCCTTTGCACTAGCGTCGGGATGGTGTTGACGCAGGCTTTGTGTATACATTCGGTGTAGCGTGATATGACATTTTCGAGGCTTTCTGTGTTATCTAGTTCTCTCACGGAGCCTGGCTTTATGTTTTCCTCTTTTAGACAGTTCTTCATGTTGGCTGTGAAGTCAGACCATTTAGCTTTCTTGGTGTTGTATTTGCGCGTCGTCACGGGTTTAAGCGGTTCTAGTTCCCTCCCGATGCGCAAGTAGAAAGTGATGCTGTTGTGGTCTGACGTTGTAAGAGTACTGTCTATTTGCCAGTCCTTGATTCTTCCAAGAAGAGGTGCGCTGCAAGCCGTAACGTCTACTCGGCTCGTGCACGCTTTCCCCTTCCTGTAAGCCTCAAAGGTTGGTTCGTCTCCGGTGTTGAGAATGTGGAAGTTCATTTCGTTAAGAAACGCGCTATACACCTCTCCTCTTTCGTTTTCTGAGTCGCTGCCCCACCATTGACTCCAAGCATTTACGTCACCTGCGACTAAGATGTTATTTGTCGCTAGTTTTTCGCAAAATGCTTTGGTCCTCTGGATGTTATGCTCGATGTTTTGGTCTCCCTCGTAATATACAGATATCACTCCAAGCCTCAGGTCTTTGTTTACCAGTAAAACCGCCGCCTCAGTCTCGGTCACAAGCTGGGGGTCGTGAATGACCTCCAGCCTGTCGCCGAAAATGATTATAGCTGCTTTGACTGGCTTCTCCCTGTTTTGCTTGCATTGGATAATGTGTGTTCCCGGGTATTGTTTCATCTCGCCTGTGTTCCCGACGTAGGGCTCTTGTACCAAGGCGATAGAAACACCCTTATCCTTTGCAGCTTTTAGGAGTTCAATTGTGGCTTGTTTTGAGCGTTGCAGGTTTGCTTGGATGAACTGCAAACCTGTTCTGCCATTACGTAGGGAGACTGAGCTTTCAGTCTCGGGGGTGCCCTTAGCAATAGGATATCCTTGCTCGTGCTATGCCATCCCACTTAACTCTTTCTGGGCAGGTCGCGCTATACGCGTTGTGCGCCAGGTCTGTTATCGGGGTTGCTATGCTCGAGCAGTTTTTGCATGTGGGCGGGGCACCTTCTTTTCTCGCCCTGCAGTGCTCCCAGGAGTGCGCTTTGCCGCAATGGCTGCAACTGTCATTGGACTCCCGGCAGACTGCTTTGGTGTGGCCGAAACCGAGGCACTTCGTACATTGTACGAGTGGCGAGTGATCTAACACAGGTCTCCTCTGTATGCCTATGTAGACCTTTCCGGCCTCGGTTAGGTTTCTGTGGATCTTGGGCGATACTTCTATGACTGGATGACATTCCAGAGGATTGCGGGCCTTCTTCCTGTATCGCACCCTGATGGTACTTTCCTGGAGCTCAACGTCATGCAGGAGGTGTTTGTTCTGCATTGTTAGGTTTGCGACGATTTCGGTGTCCTTCATGTATGCCAGGACATCTCGTATAATGATCAGCGGGTTTCCTGCTTTAGCGATTTCGACCTTTAGAGTCTTATCCGCTTTGACACGTGTTTGGACGAGGTTGAGGTCTTCACTAGTTCCGCAGCTCAAGACAACCTTGCGGTTTCTTGCCTTGCGGACTCGGTCGACCCTCGCTCCCGTCGATTTCGTGTCTAACGCGTCCCGTATGCGATCAATTATGTTTTCCGCCGTGCTCTCTGGATTATTGGTGGAGACAATCAGTGTGTGGTTAGGCTTCCGCTCGGGGGGGGGCTTTTGGACGACTTTGGCGTAAGATAGTTTGCCTTCTGCCTGTGTCAGTTCTGCGCCGATGCTGAGTGCTGGTGGTGGGATGTTGAGTTTTTCCTGCCTCATTGTTCGAAGCTCTGATGTCACGGCCTCGAGTCGCTCTGTGATGGGCTGGATTTGCTCATTGAGGTTAATGGGAGTAGGTGGTGGTGGTGGTGGTGGTCGTATTTTCTGCAGTGACTGGACGTTGTTGTTGATGGTTTTTAGTTCGTCGATGATTATGTCATTATTTGGGATGGGGGGGGGTGTGCTTGTATGTAGTTTTTCGAAGTGTTTGATGCTGTTTTCCTGAAAGTCCGTGAGGCCTATTGCAAGTTTACTGGTCTCGCGTCTGAGCTCGTCAATTTGGTTCTGAAGTGCGTCAATGCCTGCCTTGAGGCTTGCACTGTCGCTCTTCAGGGGGGCGAGGTCGACGGTCTTGTGTTGGTCTTTTAAGCTTGTTAGTAGGCTCTTTAACGTTTTCACTTCCGTTGTTATTTCTTTTATAAGTCTATGCGGCTCTCTCGTTTCGAAGCCTTGCCAGTCGCGTATCGCTTTGGTCTCGGTGAGGGTGGCCGTGATGTCGCTTCTGGCATGACTTAGCTCCTGAGTGAGGTTTTTCGAGAGGTCGGTAAGAGTTTTGGTGTGGGCTCTCTCTACTCGCACGAGCTCATTCGCGTGCCTAGTTCGCTCCTTTTCCAGGTTCATGATGTGTCGGGACCTGGAGTCCGATAGCGAGAGGACGGTTTCGTAAAGAGTCTGCAGAGCTTCCAGCGCGATCTGCTTGCATTCGCGCTTCATGTTCCCTGCAGACTCCAACGCGTCCTTGGCTTGGAGGAGAGTCTCATTGGCTAATTTTGTGGCCATGTCCATCCCGATCCCTGTGCGCTTTCCTGCACTGCTAACTAGCATGCTACGTCTACTCTTACGCGCACAGGGGTCTGGAAAGTCCGTGACTGATGCCAGCGACTCTGAGTCCATGTCGGACACAATTTCTTTGGGCGGAGAGATACCGCATTGCTCCCAGTCTTTGATCTTGTCGACAGCGGCCTCAAATGCGGCACTGGCGGCGGGGACTGACACGGACGTGATGCCCGTTCCGTCGCTGGCCAATGTTTGAGTGTCTGTCGGCATGACCTGTTCCGGTAGCATGCGCTTCTTTCTTTCCGGCACTTGGGGGGGAACCTTATCACTTTCCGCTGTTTTAGCTTTTGGCGGTCGCTCGGCTTTAGTAGGTTGGGTGGATTTTGCGGTGGTGAGTTTTTTGAGAACTTTTTTGTGGAGGGAAGTGGACTTTGATGTCTGAGGGCCTGCCTCAGTGCTTTCCGGATTGGAGGTTGGTACTTGTGAAGACATATTGATACAAAGATTACTAGAGAAAAGGTTAGTTAGTGACTAAAGGCTATTTTTCTATGCTAATTACTATCTAAAAATTACAATCTATGTCCCTAATTGAGTACGATGGCTCACGCGCTCGGTGCGATGAAGTAGCAGCTGGCTGGAGTGGACTTTTGTGGTGTTGCGATCCCGGTGGTGAAAATTTTGCGCTTTTGCCGGAGCCAGATGAAAGAGCTCGGTTCGCTGATTTCAATGACCCCAAACACGGTGGGTCTATCTTAAGCGGTACCCGAGTTATGGCTCGCGGGGGTGAGGTGAGGAAATTTTGCAATTCTGCCGGGGCCAAAAGAAAGAGCTCGGTCCGCTGGTTTCAACGACCCCAAACTCGGGGGGTCTATCTCCTACGGTTCCCGAGTTATGGCTCGCGGGGGTGAGGTAAAATCTCGAGGGGGGAGGGGGGGAGGTTTCGTGGGGCGTCTATTGAGGGGGGGTTATGTCAAGGGGTGGTTTTGGGGTGGGGGTGGGGTTGGTGGGGTTGGGGGTGGAAGGGTAGAGGGTAAGGGTAGGTGTTAGACGGTGACGTGGTAACTACCAACCCACTAGCTGGGTGATAGGGGTAGGGGTTTTGGGGTGGGGGTGGGGTTGGTGGGGTTGGGGGTGGAAGGGTTGAGAGTAAGGGTAGGTGTTGAACGGTGACGTGGGGTAACTACCAACCCACTGGCTGGGTGATAGGGGTAGGATTTCCACGGTCGTTACGGGGGGTGGTTGGAAGGGGTGAGGGGTGGGGGATGTTTTGGGTGAGGGTAAGTGGGGGTGTGTGGAGGATGGGCTGGTTATCCCGATTCGAACAAGCCCGAGCTCGGGGGGTCTAGGACAAGGGGTTGGGGAGTTCCCTCGAGATTACCTGATGCTGCAGCTGGTCTGGTGGGCGAAGTCTCGAAGGTGGTGCTGAGGAGTCTTGAGGACGTCTGCGGAGTCTCCACGGTTGTCGGAGCGTGGCGAGGTTATTCGGTGGCACGTGCGACCACGTGGTGACCGCGTGGTTTTGTTCGTGTTCTACTTTTGAATAACTTTGCAACCCGTGGACGGATCTTAAAAATTTTTGGGTCGCCGGATAGGTATTTTTGGCGACTACACGAATATAAAAACCGCTTTTCTGACTTACTTCAATCCTCGAAGTTATTCAGCGTCAAAGTCTAGCCCTTGTTGCTCCTTAACCCTTTGGCCGATGGGGTTGCGCACACGTATTGGGGTGAGTTGTACAACACTTAATCACACTACAACACTTTCACGCGAAAATAGGCACTTTTTCCTATTTTTATGAATTTTAAGCGCGGAGCAGATGTTGTTTTTACCGTTTTCGGAGGCGTACTGGGTTAGGTTAGGTTAGGTTAGGTTAGGTTAGGTTAGGTTAGGTTAGGTTAGGTTAGGTTAGGTTAGGTTAGGTTAGGTTAGGTTAGGTTAGGTTAGGTTAGGTTAGGTTAGGTTAGGTTAGGTTAGGTTAGGTTAGGTTAGGTTAGGTTAGGTTAGGTTAGGTTAGGTTAGGTTAGGTTAGGTTAGGTTAGGTTAGGTTAGGTTAGGTTAGGTTAGGTTAGGTTAGGTTAGGTTAGGTTAGGTTAGGTTAGGTTAGGTTAGGTTAGGTTAGGTTAGGTTAGGTTAGGTTAGGTTAGGTTAGGTTAGGTTAGGTTAGGTTAGGTTAGGTTAGGTTAGGTTAGGTTAGGTTAGGTTAGGTTAGGTTAGGTTAGGTTAGGTTAGGTTAGGTTAGGTTAGGTTAGGTTAGGTTAGGTTAGGTTAGGTTAGGTTAGGTTAGGTTAGGTTAGGTTAGGTTAGGTTAGGTTAGGTTAGGTTAGGTTAGGTTAGGTTAGGTTAGGTTAGGTTAGGTTAGGTTAGGTTAGGTTAGGTTAGGTTAGGTTAGGTTAGGTTAGGTTAGGTTAGGTTAGGTTAGGTTAGGTTAGGTTAGGTTAGGTTAGGTTAGGTTAGGTTAGGTTAGGTTAGGTTAGGTTAGGTTAGGTTAGGTTAGGTTAGGTTAGGTTAGGTTAGGTTAGGTTAGGTTAGGTTAGGTTAGGTTAGGTTAGGTTAGGTTAGGTTAGGTTAGGTTAGGTTAGGTTAGGTTAGGTTAGGTTAGGTTAGGTTAGGTTAGGTTAGGTTAGGTTAGGTTAGGTTAGGTTAGGTTAGGTTAGGTTAGGTTAGGTTAGGTTAGGTTAGGTTAGGTTAGGTTAGGTTAGGTTAGGTTAGGTTAGGTTAGGTTAGGTTAGGTTAGGTTAGGTTAGGTTAGGTTAGGTTAGGTTAGGTTAGGTTAGGTTAGGTTAGGTTAGGTTAGGTTAGGTTAGGTTAGGTTAGGTTAGGTTAGGTTAGGTTAGGTTAGGTTAGGTTAGGTTAGGTTAGGTTAGGTTAGGTTAGGTTAGGTTAGGTTAGGTTAGGTTAGGTTAGGTTAGGTTAGGTTAGGTTAGGTTAGGTTAGGTTAGGTTAGGTTAGGTTAGGTTAGGTTAGGTTAGGTTAGGTTAGGTTAGGTTAGGTTAGGTTAGGTTAGGTTAGGTTAGGTTAGGTTAGGTTAGGTTAGGTTAGGTTAGGTTAGGTTAGGTTAGGTTAGGTTAGGTTAGGTTAGGTTAGGTTAGGTTAGGTTAGGTTAGGTTAGGTTAGGTTAGGTTAGGTTAGGTTAGGTTAGGTTAGGTTAGGTTAGGTTAGGTTAGGTTAGGTTAGGTTAGGTTAGGTTAGGTTAGGTTAGGTTAGGTTAGGTTAGGTTAGGTTAGGTTAGGTTAGGTTAGGTTAGGTTAGGTTAGGTTAGGTTAGGTTAGGTTAGGTTAGGTTAGGTTAGGTTAGGTTAGGTTAGGTTAGGTTAGGTTAGGTTAGGTTAGGTTAGGTTAGGTTAGGTTAGGTTAGGTTAGGTTAGGTTAGGTTAGGTTAGGTTAGGTTAGGTTAGGTTAGGTTAGGTTAGGTTAGGTTAGGTTAGGTTAGGTTAGGTTAGGTTAGGTTAGGTTAGGTTAGGTTAGGTTAGGTTAGGTTAGGTTAGGTTAGGTTAGGTTAGGTTAGGTTAGGTTAGGTTAGGTTAGGTTAGGTTAGGTTAGGTTAGGTTAGGTTAGGTTAGGTTAGGTTAGGTTAGGTTAGGTTAGGTTAGGTTAGGTTAGGTTAGGTTAGGTTAGGTTAGGTTAGGTTAGGTTAGGTTAGGTTAGGTTAGGTTAGGTTAGGTTAGGTTAGGTTAGGTTAGGTTAGGTTAGGTTAGGTTAGGTTAGGTTAGGTTAGGTTAGGTTAGGTTAGGTTAGGTTAGGTTAGGTTAGGTTAGGTTAGGTTAGGTTAGGTTAGGTTAGGTTAGGTTAGGTTAGGTTTTTTTTTTTTTTTTTTTTTTTAATTGACATGGCCGTTTCCATGCGCCGACTTACCTCTGGTATTCTCCAGAGACCTTTTTTAGGATTTGTTTTTTATTAAGTCTTTTCATGTTTTATTTTGTCGTATGACGTTCGTAATTTGTTTAGATTGTAATAGTTACTTTTGTTTATATTCTTATTGTTATTTATCTTATAGTTTATTTTATTTATTTATTTTTAATTTTAAAGTTTCGTCGGCTTGTTTTTTAACGTAGTTTTTAACGTACCCTTTCGTACAATTGACATGTTATAAATCGACCAGATATTATATTGTGTAATGCATTATGATTTTCTATTATTTAATGTATAAATTATATTCCTAAGATTTTGTCGGTTTAGATTTTCCGTTGCTTACACAAACATTCCTTCGGTTTCATAGCAGTTATAAATGTAACGTATTATATTCTTAACGAATACATATCGAACATATTATATATTCCAACCCGTTCGTGTGAAATAAGACTAAGTGACTCTTAGCGTCACCTCGTTTTATTTCGCTGTACTGCATCCTGTGCCACCGCAGCACAGTACGCTAAGAGGCGCGGCCTGGTGTCGTTTCCAGTCAACATTTCGTACAATGTGGATGTGGTCAACTTCACGTTCGTTATAGACTCCAGGTCGTGCCTCCTCACGCCGTATTTTGGGCAGTCTAGCAAGAGATGCTGCACTGTCTCCTCCTTGCTTTCTTCACAGACGCATGATGGACTTTCCTTGCACTTAAATCGATTAAGATACGCAGAAAACCCACCATGGCCTGTGAATACTTGTGTAAGTAACGGTGTCAGGTCAATTTTTCTAATTAGTCTATGTGCCTCTGGGATAGTGGGGAAAAATAATTTTGTAACTTGGGCGGTGTCTTCTGTTTGGTATCTGTTGTTCCATGTCTCAACAGATCTTTCTCGGATGTTTCTTTTCGCAAAAGAAACGGGGAACTTTCTATATCGGGGGACGACTTTCGTGTTCAAGGCGGCCTCCTTTGCAAGTGCATCAGCACGTTCGTTACCGGGCACACCAACGTGTGCTTTAATCCAAAAGAGGCGGATGGTGATGCCTCTGGTTTTGAGGGTTTTAATGTTGTTCCTTATTTCAAAGGCCAAGGGGTGGAGAGTTTCTGGGTTTTTAATAAGGTCCAAGGCGGATCTTGAGTCGCTCAACACGGCAACTGTGTTAGGTTTGTGTTTCTGTAGATGTTCAGTTGCCTGATGGATAGCATATAGTTCGGCCTGAAACACCGTGCAGAACGACTCAAGCTTCATCTTGTGTGACCTTTTTTCCAATCCCTCCTCCCACAGGCAATAAGCAGCTCCAACTTGGTCCTTTATTCTGCTCCCGTCTGTATAAATGTGTGTTTTAGGGAGGTTATGTTCTTGGATGTCCATTTCGTTGTTTAGGATTTCATAGTGTATATCCTCTAGATTTGCAGGGTGTTCCGCTTTCGTGATGCCTACCTTCCTTTCTATTTCTCTGCCCTTGTACACGTGGTCATGTTCTCCCCTTTTGGTCTCATATAATTCGGCGGCCTCTCTTACTCTCAGGTCGAGCGGGATCAGACCCGCCAGGACCATCGCTGCGTTGAAGGACACCGTTCTATACGACCTACATATTTTCTGTGCGAATCCCCTGGAGACCACATTTAGTTGTTTCTGGACCGTTAGTTTGTTTGTTGCTGTAGCCCAGGCGCTCGAGGCATACATAATCGTGGGCTCTATTACGGATACGTAAATTGTCCTTGTGATCTCGGGGTTGAGTCCCCACTCGATTTTTGCAGCTCGAGCAAGCTGCCTGTAGATGTTGGTGGCCTTGCAGCAGACAGCGGACACATGTTTATTGAACGTGAGTCCGCTATCTATTGTGAGGCCGAGCAGCTTTATGTCGCTCACCAGTGCGATGTCCCTCCCGCTCATGTGCACTCTTGGGGCATCAAATTTCATCTTCCTTGTAATGACCATTGCATTGGTTTTTTGTGCTGAAAATTTTAGCTTGTTTTTAACGCCCCAATCGCGCACATGTGCGAGAGTTTCATTTGCTTGTTGTTCGATTTTGCTAGAGTTTTTCCCCGAGAACACAAGTACAACGTCGTCCGCAAACGCCTGGCTGTATACGCCACGTCTGCCTAGGTCGTCTAGTAGTGGGTCCAAGAGCAGATTCCAAAAAGTTGGGCCGCCTATGGAGCCCTGCACACAGC
>OW203665.1:7500-12500 GCA_934044485.1 Apeira syringaria
TAACCTAACCTAACCTAACCTAACCTAACCTAACCTAACCTAACCTAACCTAACCTAACCTAACCTAACCTAACCTAACCTAACCTAACCTAACCTAACCTAACCTAACCTAACCTAACCTAACCTAACCTAACCTAACCTAACCTAACCTAACCTAACCTAACCTAACCTAACCTAACCTAACCTAACCTAACCTAACCTAACCTAACCTAACCTAACCTAACCTAACCTAACCTAACCTAACCTAACCTAACCTAACCTAACCTAACCTAACCTAACCTAACCTAACCTAACCTAACCTAACCTAACCTAACCTAACCTAACCTAACCTAACCTAACCTAACCTAACCTAACCTAACCTAACCTAACCTAACCTAACCTAACCTAACCTAACCTAACCTAACCTAACCTAACCTAACCTAACCTAACCTAACCTAACCTAACCTAACCTAACCTAACCTAACCTAACCTAACCTAACCTAACCTAACCTAACCTAACCTAACCTAACCTAACCTAACCTAACCTAACCTAACCTAACCTAACCTAACCTAACCTAACCTAACCTAACCTAACCTAACCTAACCTAACCTAACCTAACCTAACCTAACCTAACCTAACCTAACCTAACCTAACCTAACCTAACCTAACCTAACCTAACCTAACCTAACCTAACCTAACCTAACCTAACCTAACCTAACCTAACCTAACCTAACCTAACCTAACCTAACCTAACCTAACCTAACCTAACCTAACCTAACCTAACCTAACCTAACCTAACCTAACCTAACCTAACCTAACCTAACCTAACCTAACCTAACCTAACCTAACCTAACCTAACCTAACCTAACCTAACCTAACCTAACCTAACCTAACCTAACCTAACCTAACCTAACCTAACCTAACCTAACCTAACCTAACCTAACCTAACCTAACCTAACCTAACCTAACCTAACCTAACCTAACCTAACCTAACCTAACCTAACCTAACCTAACCTAACCTAACCTAACCTAACCTAACCTAACCTAACCTAACCTAACCTAACCTAACCTAACCTAACCTAACCTAACCTAACCTAACCTAACCTAACCTAACCTAACCTAACCTAACCTAACCTAACCTAACCTAACCTAACCTAACCTAACCTAACCGGAGTCACGTCTCACCCACGGCCCGAGACGCCACGCAAGTCGTTGCTCCGCACGGAAATAAATCGGAAAAAATCAAAAAAGTGGTAAAAAGTGTTCAAAAGTGCAAGTGTTATATATCGTTGGATCCGCGAAAGTGAAACCTACACAGTGGCGTTTAAATCTTCGCAATCGGATCACTTTTGGAGCTTCCACAACCGAAAAACCGGAATTTTTCATCACCGAGAAACCTTTCGGCTGAAACGCTGCCCGTTTAAGATCTTTGACCCCCCTTTTTTATTGTGGCAAGGGGAGGGCACAGTGAAGGAGAACGTTTCCTGAAAATTTTGGATTTTTCCGGGAAAGGACAACCGAAATATTGGCCAAAAACCGGAAACCACGCGGCCAAGAAAACCCGGATGCGGACGCTAAGCTAAATTCCAGCAGCTTAGCAGCGTGCAGGACGTCGAGCCGAGAATATTGATACCTCGGACGCCGATATTGGACCACCCTATATGGATCTATAAGGTTTTTAAAATTAGCCAAATTTGCCCCCCCTGTAACTCAGTGAATAGATCGGTGACCCCCTGTTTTTAGACCTTCAAAAATTAGTATGCCCTTCTGGTAACAAGTGTTCAAAAATTCAGATTTTTATAGACAATAGTTCCTGAGTTATTTAACATTAAAGTTCCCCCTACATCCGTCCGGGAGGTCACGTGACCCAAACTGCAACCCCAAAAAGTGCGACGCGTCAATTTTAATAGTGCCAAGAGGAAGAACAAGGAAATATAGACTCAACAGTGTTTTCAAAAATTTTTTAGTGCGTATAGTTCTTAAGTAAATTGGCAAATTGTGTAAATCAGGTGCGCTTATGTTCTTATGTCTTGGTGCACATACAAAGTACCTATTTTTAATTTGACCATATAACTAGATTCCGCTTGAAACGGAGATTCCAACGAGCCCAAACACCATTTTGTACCTTTTGCCATATTCGGATAACATTGATCTATAAAACTAGTAAATTCAGCGGTGTGTTACCGGCAGGTCGCAGAATACACCATAGTCGCTCCGCAGCTGCTCCGCAGCCGGAATCTCAGGGCCGCGTGACGTAGTGAGTCACGGTGCAGGCTGGAAGCGAGTTTACAGTTTAATACATAGTAGATCATTATAATTTAATAACTTTAAATGCAAATATCTTGATTTGTAGTGGGTCAAATTAAACCGAATTTTTTGCAAACTGCTCGTCGAAACAAGAGCAATCTTTTGGGCTCGCTTGGAATCGTATATGGTTCTTACTTGGTTTTGCTAAAATTGTTATTCCTTGTCCTACTATTATTATTGTTATTTTAAAACTTTTACAAATTTATTTGACTGTGTACTGACAAACGCTATTGCGTATACACTGTGATAATAGGATAGGTTACTTAATTAAGTGCTAACAAAGGTTTTATTGACCAAGTTATAGTTTTAGCTACAACCTGGTACCTAAGACATTAAATGCGAATATTTAATCAATTAATAACAAAAACGAGTGTGTTTTTATGAACACATCGTTATTCTTAGGATAATTAGAAATAAGACTGGCATTCTACTGATTAAAACTGGATTTGAACAGTACTTAATTGGGAAACCTTAGTCATAATTTTATCTTTTTTACTGTATTTCCTTGCTTAATTTTACACGTGTTTACAACTTATACAAATTTCTTTTAGTTTTAAGGATTTAATTTTACAATCTTAACTGTTGAAGTACCTATCCAAAATCTGATCACAGGACAAGACTCCGCCTGAACCGGGGACTCCAACGAGCCCAAACACCATTTCGTACCTCCTACTATACTCGGACAACACCGATCTTAGTAACAGGTACATTCAGCGGTGTATCACTATCTGCCGGGCGCGCGACCCGCCGGCCGCAGAATACACCGCAGTCGCTGCGGAGCCGGTATCTCGAGGCGCGCCGCGTGACGTCACCGCGACACTGAGCGGCCGGAGGTGCGTTCACAGTTTAACTCATAGTTCATGCGTATTATTTAAAAACTGTGAGCGCAATATCTCGCTCTGTAGTGGACCAAATTGGACCGGGTTTTTTGTAAACTGCTCGACAAAACGAGAGATATTTGTTGGGCTCGTTTGAAATCATATTTAGTATTGTTTAGTTTAATTAAAATTGTTATTTTTTGCTTTTTTTTATTTTACAACTTTTACAAACGTATTTTGACTGTATATTTGACAAACGCTATTGCGTAAATACTGTGATCATAGGATAGGTTACCTAATTAAGTGCTAGTATAAGTTTTTTCACTAGTGGACTGCGTTTTCAAGTGAAAATTGCAGAGAACAAGTCTACCGTTTTGTGCAGACTTAGACAAAAATCTGACCAAGTGTAGTGCATATATATAGCACACTTTACAAGTACTTTCAATGCGAATAGTTAATTAACCTGTGACTATTACAAGTGTGACTTCCACACACAAACCTACTTTTACGATAATTGGAAATAAGACTGACTTCTATTGATTAGAGTTGGACTGGAATAGCACTTAATTGGAAAACTTCGATTTAAATTTTAGTTTTAAGTTTATCTATCTTAATTTTTTCCTTTGCATTATCTACACGTGTTTACAACTTTTACAAATTTTTCATATAACAAATCGATTACAGTGTCGATAGCAGACTTGTTTAAATATTTAAGTGTCCAATAAGAGGCTGTATTTTACTATTATTATTATATACAACTATTATCACTTTTATTATATACAACTTTTACAATTTTATTTTATCCCCACTGTATTCGATTGTTATATTCTTTTATTCTATTTTTATTTATAAACTGACGACTCGAGCAAGACCCTAACAGGTCTTTACCTCTGTTCAGTGCCCCCACCCTCAATGTATCGCACCCCAGAGAGGTCTCAGTCCGAGAAAGCGGGCCCCAGTCAAGATAGCCGAACACCTCAACAGCTCACAAAGGCGGCCTCACCGACAAACTCCAGCCAAGCGAGGAGAATCATGTCGGAAACGATACTTATAAGCCCACCGAAGACCGGCGCCCCCAAGGACTCCGACAGCGTGACCGAGGCGAAAAAATGGCTGCAAAAGGCAAAGCAGCATATCAGCGCGTCCCGGAACCTAAAGGCCGAACTGAAGCAAGGCATCACGCAGGCTGTGGAACACCTCTTTCGGCTGGTGAAAGAGGCCGGCGCCAGCGCCAGCAAGAGCCCACCAACCACCGACCAGCCTCCATTGGTGCCCCAGGCCTTAGAGCTGGGAAACGCGAAGCTCACAGAAGTATTCGCCAAGGACTTCAAGAAATTAGAAGACCTCATGGGAAGGCAAATGGACGCGATACATAAAAACCTGGAAACAATCGAAATAAATAATGATAAGATAGACGACCTGAAGTCAACGTTAGAACAGCAAATGGAAAGAGGAAACGAAACCTATGCCAGCGTGACGGCGGCCTCACCTCCACTGAAAATCCCAACTCTGCACTCGGTGTTGGTCGCCGCCATAGACGAAGACCAAGGCGAAGAGATATTCGACCAGGTCAGAAAAGCTATAAACGCTGGCGACGGAAAGGTAGGGGTGGAGAGGGTGAGGAGGGCGAAGGACAGAACAGTCATTATAGGGTGTAAGACGGAGGAGGACAGGCTGAAGGTAAAGGAGCGGATTAAGGAAACGGGCACCCTCAAGGTCAGAAATATTAAAAATAAAGACCCCTTAGTCATCTTAAAGAACGTCCTTAAAGATATAAGCGATCAAGATATCATTAGCAACCTATTAAACCAGAATAGCAACCTACGGCTATACGTGGACGAGGACGAAAAGACCGAAACGTTCATACAGGTCGCATACAGAAAGAAGCTAAGGAA
>OW203665.1:17500-25000 GCA_934044485.1 Apeira syringaria
CGTGGGAATTCAGACCAGTGGGATACACCGATCGAAGCGCCGTACTCCTCTCTACGATAAACTGTTTAGATTATATTTTTAAGTTGTATAGTTTTAAAGTTATTTAGTTTTTTAGTTCTATTTTTTCGGCCTTTATATCTTTGTAATTTATTAAAGCGCGTGGGTTTTGCGTACGCAGAAGGCTGCGGACGGCTCATATCTACAGATTGTATGCTTTTTTATGTTTGTATCCCTACAGGAACTCTAGTTATTGACGGAAAACCGAAATTTTATTCCCCCCCCTTTTTTGGGAGGGTTATTAGGTAATTGCATTAACACTTAATTTATCCATATCCGGACCGTGTATACCTCTCTAAAACCGTTTTCAGATCTTAAATCGGACATACGTAGGCAAAGTTAGAGCGATATTCCCATTTTTCCGGGATACTCGGGAACGGCCGGGAACAGGCTAAAAAGGGGCTCACCATAGTGTTCGCAGACCCCCCTTAGCCTTCCTGAACCAAAATCTGGAGTTTCTGGGACGCCCCGGGGCCGTAATACCGATTTCCGCTACCCGGGAACGTTGCTCACCTCTATAGCCCCAGGTATCCGATAACCAAAAACCGGGGATAACTCCTGAACCGATAGGCGTATCGACACCGCGCTTTCAGTGTAGTGGCTATTTTGAGCTCCTCTTCGATCTTAGTGGGGTCCCGAGGCCCTACGACACATTTTAGGAATTAAGCGGTTTTGACCCCCTAGTGACATAGTTCAGAGTGAGCTCAATACGGCAGTTCTTTTCCCGCGTCTCTGCTGCGACGGAGGCCTGAGAAAAATCGGTCCCTAAAATCCTCAAGACTCCGAGGACTGCAGTCTTGAAATTTAGGGACTGCGATAACTCGGCAATCCGTCGACGTAGAGAGTAGGGAATTGCACTGGTGGTGTTGGGACAGCGCATTCTTCGAGACCCAACTGCTCGTAGGCCTCTACCGCACATCGAAAATCGGTCTCGTTTTTCCGCCGGAATCCGATAGAACTACACACAAGCAACCTAGGAAGGTTTTTCCGAAGTCTCTACGACGTCGGGTCTCGAAACGGCAGCAGTCCCAAAATCCTCTGGGACTGGTGGGCTTAAGTCCGACCAATTTTGGGACTGCAATAACTCGGGACCTACTTGTCGCACACTGACGAGAATTTCAACTTACATCAAGGCTTGAAACAGGCTATCGACCTAAATAGTTCTCACACCCAAAATCCGGAATTGGAAAATTGAAAATTTTTGAAAATTTTCAAAAATTTTCCGGGCTTATTTCGGACTTTGGGGATTTGGGATCGATAGTTCAACAAATTAAAAGCCGAACATAGTTTTTCCCGCTCCTCTTGGACGCCTGGCTTCCGAGATATCCTTGGCCGATAACGGGGATACATTTGTATCCCGAATTTGTATCGGGTATATCTCGGGACTGGGACGACGTAGAGCAAAGCGGTTTTCAACTCTAACATCAGTGTTGCATCTTCTATACACACAGCATAACGACAGCGGCTTTAGGTTGAGCAACAACAGTTTGCTCAATAACACCGCAGCCGCTGATCGTACGCTTACGGGATTTTTACATTTGAGCTTGCCAAGAGCTCCTTCACCGGACTGCATTAAGTTTATTTGATTTCTCTCCCCCCCCTAATGTCGGAGTCCAATGTTACCATCAGGAGGACTCGGAGGCGCTCGCGGTCGGACAGTGAGGCTTCGCCTAGGACTCAAACGAAGACTACGCCTATTAACAAGCCGCTCACTCTGTCCCAGGGAACATCCGGCCTTAAGCTTAAGATACCCGTTAAGTCCACGCCAAAAACCATTACCAGACAAAAGACATCGAGCGAAAGCTCTTACACTGGAATAGGTAAAGCGTCAACAGGTAAAAGCGAGGCCGCGAAACCTAAACCCGCGCTATCCTCCACCCCTTCGTTCGGCTCCTTCGCCTCTCTGGCAAGCGCTGACGACATCCCTCACTCTGCATTGACAGGTGAATTGTCCCAGGCTGCTAGACTAATAAACGACGCAAACGGGGCACTGACGGGTAAGGATGCGGGGCAAATTAATAAGAAAATAAGGGATTATGTCATGGCGAGACTAAATAAGCTCCATGAGCTGGTGGAGAGCCTCACCAACACTAACTCTGAGCTTACCAATAAGGTCAAGTCCCTGGAAGGCGACAACGCCAAGCTGGCCAGGGACTTGGAAATGGAAGCCAGAAAATATACGCACGCTTTAGAAGAAACCCTGAGCCTCAATAAAACGGACTTAAAACGGCTAGAAAGCGCCCAGATCAAAACCAATGACACACTGGAGGGACTCGCTCGCAAAGTCGAACTCAACGGGCGGTTCGTGATGGATAACCTCGCCATTCCCCTAAACGACGTCAAGACGACCGTTGAAGATATGGCGAGGGAAGCCAAAGCCGCCCAAGCGCCTGCGAGTGAGCTCACTTCAGAGTTGTCCAATCTGGCGGGCATTCTGGCTGGTGAGGCAGCAGCACTCAGGGCAGATTCCAGCAATCGCGGGCGACGCGAACTGACGGAAGTTCCATCAGATGATGCAGAGGAGGGACAGTGGCACCACGTCCGCTCCAGGAACGCCACACGGCGTGAAATCCGAGCCCTGCACTCAAACACAGCACAACCTGCCACGCCAAAATACACCATTCTGGTTGAGTCGATCGACCCCCAACACACCGGTCAACAAGTCGTCGACAAAATCAAGACCAAGGTCGACGTGATCCAGATGGGAGTGGGCATAGCAGGAGTGCGAAAGTGCAGGAACAGCAAGGTTGCCATAACTGTCAACTCTGTGGCTGATAGGCAGCTGATGGAAGACGCTATCAAGGAGAGCGGTGGCCTCTCGGTCACCATACCTAAACAGAAAAAACCGCTTTTGCGGCTGACAGGCGTGGTGCCGGGTATGACCGATGAAAGAATCCGAGAGGCCATCTTAAAACAGAATGCGGACCTGGTCAAGGACATCCCCAAACCGGACCTAACTATAAACGTAGTTAGGCGTACAAAGGGACGCCATGACCTGGTCCAAAATATAATCCTCGAGACCAGCCCCCAAGTCTGGAGCGCACTATTGGACAAGAGGATCCGACTGGGCTACCAGATCGTGCCAGCCACGGACCAATCTCCACTGTTACAATGCTTCCGTTGCCTTGGATTCTCCCACCGCGCTCGAGAGTGCAAGGCCCCGGAGGCAAGATGTGGACACTGTGCAGCCGCCCACGAAACCCGAGACTGCCCGAATAGACAGGAAGCCCCGCGCTGTACAAATTGTACAGCCAAGCAAGTAACTGATACCGACTGTCGGCACCCAGCGTATAGCGCGAACTGCCCCGAATGGGCAAGATGGGACCGGCTAGCCAGAACAGGAGTCAGTTACTGCTGAGGGCACCCAGGCTGAAACAAACAGGTATCTCAAATTCGCTCAGGCAAACCTGGGCCGCGGCCACAACGCCACCCAGGAATGCTTCCACGCTGCGGAAAGGGCAGGCGTCGCGATCCTCATCTTGCAAGAACCGTATGTCGGAGCGACGGGCAAAGTTGCCACTAAATATAGAATAGCTCAGTCGGATGGCGATCCTGATCATCCCGTCAAAGCGGCAATTGTTGTTATTGACAGCAATCTGGATTTTACCATAAATCGACTGCACTTAACGCAAAACATTGTAGGTATCGTCTTGACTGTGGGCACCGCCAAACTCGGTATAATTAGCATCTACATGCAAGGGAGAAACGATATGGAGCCGCACATCGAAACACTGAAGCAAATTGTGATGACACTCGACACTACACAATGGATAATAGGCGGCGACATCAACGCATCCAGTCCCTGGTGGGGTTGTGAGGCAGAGGACACGAGGGGAGAGACGTTCGTGGATGCAATGAACCAGCTTGAGGGACACATATTGAATCAGGGCAAAGAGCCAACATACCACCAGTATCGTGGCCCTCAACTCCACAGCAGCATAGTTGACGTCACTGCATGTACCACCGGACTCCTGACAAAGATCACGAAATGGAGGGTTGACCCTAACTTCATCAACCTGTCTGACCATAGAGCCATACTCTTTGAACTCGCAACCAGGACTGAAGGCCCAACTCCAAGAAGGAGCACGCGAAGATACAACGTGAAAAAGGCCAAATGGAGCGAGTTCAAGGAAAAGCTCATGCAGGAACTTAACGACTCAGGCCTAAACGAAGTTGAAGGTGACAACGACGAGACAACCTCCACAAAGGATGACATCGACAACGCCGTCCTCAAATATGAAAAAGCCATACACAACGCGTGTACAGGCACTATACCACCGATCACCAGGAGCGTTGCCTCGGGCCGACCTTGGTGGAATAAGGATCTAGAAGGCAAAAAGAAAACGGTTAAAACCATGAGGGGAAGATTACGAAACGCCAGACCCTCCCGAAGGGAGCAGGCCGTGAGGGAATATATCAACGCCAAGGCGGATTACGCGACAGCCATGGACGCCGCCAGAACTGGGAGCTGGAAGGACCTCTGTACGGGGCAGAAGCCCGAAGACATCTGGAGACGTTCCTACCGCATTATAAAAGCACTCTCGCATAATGCCACCGACCACCTGCTGAAATCACCATTAACGGGAACAATTCTTGACGCACAGGGCTCAGCAGACCTACTGGGCTCAGAATTCTACCCCGAGGATGACTCAAGCAAGGACACGGCAGAGCAAACCAAATTGAGACAAGACGTAAGACAATACGGCGAAACGCTCCAGAAGAACACAAACCCAACGCGCCCCTTCACTCACGAGGAGGTTAGCACAGTACTGCGAAGCATGGACCCAAATAAGGCCCCAGGATTGGACGGACTGACGTCCGACATATGCACAAAGGCATATTTGGCCAATCCAGATACTGTGCTAACCATCTTCAACAGGTGCCTTCGGGCGGGCTACTTCCCGGACAAGTGGAAAATCGCCACAATTAGGCTGATCCCAAAACTAGGACGAGACCCAACGGAGCATCGCTCTTACCGCCCCATTGGACTCATCCCTGTGCTCGGGAAAACGCTAGAAAAGCTGCTTGCCAACAGGTTGCAATGGCAGCTGAGCCGCGAGCACAGGATGAGCCCAAAACAATACGGATTCACGCCGCAAACAAGCGCTGAAGATGCCCTCCACGACGCCATGGAACTCATAAGGGCGGGAATACAGGAGAAGAAGATAGTGATCGTCTTGTCGCTGGACATCCAGGGGGCATTTGATGCCGCCTGGTGGCCGGCGATCCTAAACCAGTTTAGAGAGAAAGAGATCGATTCTTCGATCTCGAAACTCGCCTATAGCTACTTAAGCTCACGGGAAATACGTTTCCGGTATGCTGGCACCGAAGTCATCAGGAAGACTGAACGAGGATGCGTACAGGGATCCAGCTGTGGACCACTATTCTGGAACCTGCAGCTGGACCCCCTACTCCAAAGTGCTGAAAATCTTGACGTGCACCTACAGGCTTTCGCAGATGATATATTGATAATCGCAACAGGACACACCGGAAGCGATATTGAGCAGAAAACCAACAGGGCCCTCCAGGAGGTCATGCGATGGGCAGAAAACAGTAAAATGGACATAGCGCCCCAAAAAACCCAAGCGATTCTAGTCACGAGAAAGTTAAAATACGAGAAACCCAAGTTAAAAATTGGAGACGTAGACATACAATTCTCGGAACAGCTTAAGGTTTTGGGGCTGACGATCGACAGAAACATCAACTTTTCCATGCACCTGGACACAGTACTTCTCAAAGCGTGCAACGTGTACAAGATGGTCTCCAAGGCGGCAAGAGCGCAGTGGGGCTTAAACTCTGAAATTATAAGGACCATCTACCTCGCAGTTGTGGAACCCACTGTACTTTACGCGGCCGGATCCTGGGGAAGCGCCGCTGGGAAGACATATATACGACAGAAACTGGATCGCATGACAAGATGTTTTGCCATTCGCATCGCAAAGGCACACCGAACGGTCTCACTTGTAGCGGGAGTGACGCTGGCGAGGATCTTACCACTAGACCTGCGAGCTCTAGAGCAAAACCAGCTGTACCACATTAAAAGAACGGGATCAATGGCGGAACTGCCGGGAAGGACGCTGCAAAAACGGATAAATCCATCCCAGCTCCCACACCCGGCAGACCGCAAACGCATCACTTATCGACACATAAGAACCGAAGAAGAGGTTGAAGCCATTGATAACCCCCATCCGAAAATATTCACAGACGGGAGCAAAGTGGACGGAAAAGTTGGCGGAGCACTAACGGTGCAGATAGGAGGTGAGGAACACAGTAAGGCGCACTTCAGGCTGGAGAGCTACAACAGCGTGTTCCAGGCTGAAATGTTTGCGATCGTGAAGGCTCTGGAGATAACCGTCAATTCAAGAAAATTTGGCAGCGCAAATGTACTAAGTGACGCCCGATCTGCACTGGACTGTATCTCGGATCCAAACTCCTTGCACCCACTGGCACACAGAGCACGTAACCTCCTGTCGGAAATCGTGCGGGAGGGTGGTACTGTGGCGCTCTATTGGGTGCAATCACACATTGGAATACAGGGTAATGAAAGGGCAGATGAGCTTGCTAAACATGCAGCTCTACACAACAAGCAGACACCACCGTATAACGCTTTCCCTCTGTCGTACGCCAAACACCTCATCAGGGCAAAAACGCTATTATCCTGGCAATCCCGGTACTCAACGGCAGCAACAGGCGGAATCACAAAACTCTTCCTTCCCGACGCATGTAGAGCTTACAAAATACTATCGGACCTGAGAGCGACAAATCTGAGGGCACAGATACTCACTGGACATGGAGGATTTAAATCTTATCTCTTCAGATTCAAATTAATTCCAACGTTCCAGTGTGTGTGTGACAACTTATCGGAAGAGACAATAACGCATATTCTCATTGATTGCCCGAGATTTGCCTCTCTCAGATTCGACTGCGAGTCCCACATAGGCCAGCAATTAACAGTCAACAACCTAGCTAATATATTCAATGACAACAAATGCCGCATGACATTTCTAGAATATGCGGAAAAAGTGGCCCGCCAGGCAGCACATGCCAATGGTTCTACCGTGACTTGAATACCGGTAACACAAATAAAACAAGCATGAAATAGGCTAAAATAATCACAGCCCACAAGGTATATACAATCGAATAGGCCATGCAGGAAATAACTAGATAAATCAAAAAACTGTACATAAACATTATATTCTTACTAAGAATAATCTAATAAGACTGATTAATATAGATGCATGTGCGCAATCAATAAATGCCTGAAATAAATAGTTTAAGTTAATAGATAAAATGTACATAGAATTTTATATAATGTGTAATGGAATATAATATAAAATAATTAATTTAATCTATAAATGTAATGATTTAAAATTTTCATAACTGTGTATCAAATATAAAGTCTTATGTGGTATCTAATGTACCAGATGATCTAGGCGATGTTGC
>OW203665.1:27500-35000 GCA_934044485.1 Apeira syringaria
TAACCTAACCTAACCTAACCTAACCTAACCTAACCTAACCTAACCTAACCTAACCTAACCTAACCTAACCTAACCTAACCTAACCTAACCTAACCTAACCTAACCTAACCTAACCTAACCTAACCTAACCTAACCTAACCTAACCTAACCTAACCTAACCTAACCTAACCTAACCTAACCTAACCTAACCTAACCTAACCTAACCTAACCTAACCTAACCTAACCTAACCTAACCTAACCTAACCTAACCTAACCTAACCTAACCTAACCTAACCTAACCTAACCTAACCTAACCTAACCTAACCTAACCTAACCTAACCTAACCTAACCTAACCTAACCTAACCTAACCTAACCTAACCTAACCTAACCTAACCTAACCTAACCTAACCTAACCTAACCTAACCTAACCTAACCGGTTCACAGTTTAATACATAGTAGATTATTATAATTCAAAAACTGTGAACGCAAATATCTTGTTCTGTAGTGGACCGAATTAGACCGGGGTTTTTTGTAAATTGATCGTCAAATGAAGAGCTATTTTTTGGGCTCGCTTGGAATCGTACATGGTTTCATTCAGATTTATTAAAATTGTTCTCGTTCTTCTATTATTATTATTGTTATTTTACAATTTTCACAAACGCATTTGACTGTGTATTGACAAACGCTATTGCGTGTATACTGTGATAATAGGATAGGTTACTTAATTAAGTGTAAGGTATAAGTATAAGGTTTCATCGACCAAGTTATAGTTTTAGCTATAACTTTGTAAGACACTTAACGCGAATTATTAATTAATTGGTGACTACAACAAGTGTGACTTCCCGCACTCATTTCTATTTTTATTTTTATTTATTTTATCTATTTTACTGTATTTCTTTTGCTTAATTTTACACGTTTTATTTTACAACTTATACAAACTTCTCTTTTAGTTAATTGATTATAGCGTTATTTAGGCGCTTGACGGCAGATGTGTCTAATTATTTAAGTGGCTAACAAGAGGCTACAATTTTAACCTTACAATTTAAATTCCAACTGAAGTACCTATTCAAAATTGACCACAGAACTAGTTTCCGCTTGAGGCGGAGTTCCCAAAGAGCCCAAACACCATTTTGTATCTTATACTATACTCGGACAGCACCGATTCTAACAACAGGTACATTCAGCGGTGTATTACTATCTGCCGGGCGTGCGACCCGCCGGCCGCAGAATACACCGTAGTCGCTGCGGAGCCGGTGTCTCGGGGCGCGCCGCGTGACGTCACCGCGACACTGAGCGGCCGGAGGTGCGTTCACAGTTTAAGACATAGTTTGTGATTGTTATTGTTATTTTAAAAACTGTGAGCGCATTATTTCGCTCTGTAGTGGACCGAATTGGACCGGGTTTTTTGTAAACTGCTCGACAAGACGAGAGCTATTTATTGGGCTCGTTTGAAATCATATTTTGTATTATCTAGCTTAATTAAAATTGTTATTTCCTGCTTATTTATTTACAACTTCTACAAACTTATATTGACTGCGTATTTGACAAACGCTATTGCGTATATACTGTGATCATAGGATAGGTTACCTGAGTGGCAGATTAATAATTATTTGTATACATTAATAAGATAGTATAGTCCTTCCTATATATTGATTCAAAGGTTTTTATGCGGTAAAGTCAACAATAAAGTTTGACTTCTTCGCTCCCAGTAGAAGACAGCTTAACGTAGGACCGAGTATTAGTGTAGGACGCACTGATCTGCACTTAGTTTTGGACAGTAAATTGGGTTATTTAGGTTTAGTTAGTCTTAATATTATCATTTACACTATATTTACAACTTTTACAAATTTAATATCAAACAGTCCAAATTACTAAGTGTTGGTTAGGTATTCTTTGACCAAGGCCGACTAAGGCATTGATAATTGGATAGCCATTTAGTCATTAGTTAGTACACTTAGGCTAAGATTTTATTTTTACTATTTTTATTATTATTGATTCTACTTTTTATTATTTTTCTTTTACAACTTTTACAAATCTACATTTTAATCATTTAACTATTTATTCAACGGGAACGCGAGTGGCGTTGACTTACTCTCCTCTTGTACCGCATCCTCCCACCTTCCACGAATATGTTGGGAATGAGAACTCCCGTGAAACCCCCAAAAGCGGCTGAAAATGCACCTGAAAAATCGAATGCCGACACTCCAAACGAGCCCGGACCTTCTCACACAAAAAGTGTGAGAAAGGTTATCGAGGTTATCGAGTCCCGAGTCAGCCTCTCGCCCACAGAACAGAGCAGGGAGGCTGGGTTAACGAGACCCAACCCAACGGACCGGCGACCCGCGTCGGACATTATTATTATCAGTCCACCGAAACCTGGCGGCTTACCAAAGAAACCAAAACCGGCGCCCTCTCAGGGTAGCAGTGCTGCACCAAGGAGAGCGTCGGTGGAGGTAGAGGTTCCGACGGCGTCCCCCAAAGAGGGTGCCAAGTACGCGGACAGGCTGAGCGAAGCGAAGGCCTGCGTGACCAAGGCTAAAATACATCTTGGCAACTCAAGGAATTTGAAGTCGGAAATTAAAGTCGGAGTTACGCAGGCCATCGAAAGGCTATTTCAGCTTATAAAAGAGAAGGAAAAGGAGACGAGGAAGGAAACGCCGAACGAAACCTTCACCATTAAGGGGAAGGAACAGCCAAGACAACAACGGGCGGGAGAATTGTCGAACGCCCACGAAGATCGGCCGTCCCAGACTAACGAACTTCTAAACGAAGTAAGAGAACAGCACAAAGTCCTATTGGGCAAAATAGACGAACTTCGAAGTGAAGTACAGACCTGGTCAAGTGAAACTCGACCCAGTTACTCGAGTGTGGTGTCTCGTCCCAAGAATGCCATGATGGCGATGCACTCCTTGGTCGTATCATCAGACGACGACAAGGACAGCAGCGACGCCATCGTCCACAAGATCAGGACAGCAGTAGACGCAAAGTCGACCGGGATAAAAGTCGACCGACTGCGCAAGGCGAAAGACCAAAAGGTTATCATAAGCTGCCACACCAAGGACGAACTCGCCAAAGTCAGTGAGAAGCTGAAAATACCGCAAGCCAAGCTCAAGGTCGAAGAGAAGAGCAATAAGGACCCATTACTCGTGCTGAGGGACGTCCTGTCATTCAATAGCGACGAAGACATAATGACAGCGCTTAAAAATCAGAACGGTCACCTACTGAGAGACGTTCCTCAGAGTGAGTACAGGGCCCAAATAAGATATAGGCGGAAAGCGAGAAACCCACTCGAGAGTCATGTGGTATTGTCAGTGTCGCCGCAGGTTTGGAATCGGCTGACGAACGCGGGAATTGTGCATGTTGACCTCCAGCGTGTGCGCGTGTTTGACCAGACTCCCTTGGTTCAATGCACGCGCTGCCTACGGTTTGGACATGGTCGGCGGATGTGCACCGAACCTGACGACCTCTGCTCCCACTGCGGCGATGCGCACATGCGCGCTGACTGCCCCGCATGGCTGGCAGCGGACACAGCCTCTTGCAGTAATTGCAAGTCGGCAAAGCTGGACAGGCACGATCACAACGCCTTCGACAACCAGTGCCCCGTACGAATGAAGTGGGATGCACTGGCGCGATCATCAGTGGCATACTGCTAAGGTGGTAACAACTGAACTCACAGCTGGAACCTGCACCCCTGCGGAGCCTCAGACACGCCCTCAACAGTATAGAGTAATTCAAACGAACCTACAAAGGAAGAAACTCGCCACCCACGAGCTCCTGATCGAGGCGGCGAAAAGAAAAGTAGCGTTTGCATTAACCCAAGAACCCTATATTGGCTCAGAAGGAGTGCTAAAGCAACACGTCGGAACGCGAATAATCCAAAGGACCAGGCACAGGGAAAAACCCATAAAAGCGGCCATCGTCGTCTTCGACCCCAATATAGAAATAACGGAGATGCCGACACTAACAACGGAAAATTTGGCAGCAGCTGTTCTCAAGTTAGGTACCCGCACAATTGGCATAATCTCGTACTATTTTGAGGATAGTCAACCAATTGAACAGTACATAGAGCAGCTGAGGTACATAGTCCATAGGATCGGCACAAACAGGGTCATATTGGGCGGCGATGGGAACGCGTGGAGTACCTGGTGGGGAAGCGTAACAGAAGACCACAGAGGCGCAGCGCTTGCTGGAGCGTTCAACGAAATGGGGATGCAAACGTTAAACGAAGGAAATGAGCCCACCTTTGACACAATAAGAGGTGGAAAAATCTATCAGAGCCACGTAGACGTCACGGCCTGCACAACAGAAATGCTCAACACCGTTGACAACTGGAAAGTCGACAAAGGCATAACTAGCTCAGACCATAACGCCATAACCTTCACCGTTCATGCCAACAAAATATCTTACAAAAAACCACCACCAACCACTAGAATCTATAACACTAAAAAAGTTAAATGGGATATATTCAAAACTCAATTCACACAAAACTTAATAAACAGTAATATATATATAGATAAAATCGAGGAAATCAATACAATACAAGAACTTAAGAATATAATACATAACTACATACATACCTTAGATAAAACCTGTAAAGAAAACATACCTGGAAAAAAAAGAGTTAGTGCAAAAATAAACTTACCATGGTGGTCGCAGGAACTGGAACTCCTCAAAAGGGATATGGTCACGAAGAAGCGTAGAATAAGATGTGCAGCAGCCCGACGTCGCCCCCACGTAGTCAGCGAGTACCTGAAAGCAAGCGAAATGTATGAGAAAAAAGCAGCAGAGGCACAAATTAATAGTTGGAAAAGCTACTGTGGAAGACAAGATCGAGAGAGTATGTGGGATGGGGTATACAGGGTAATAAGAAATACAGCCAAAAGACAGGAAGACCAAGTATTGGTTCGAAACGGTCAGGTGTTAAGCCAGCAGGACTCCGCCGAGCTCTTGGCGACAACATTCTTCCCTGATGACAACGAACAAGATGATAATTGTCACCACAGAACCACAAGACGCCAAGCGGACCCAGCTGAAGAATTTCTTCCTGGAAATCACCAAGACCCTCCCTTTACCCTGGCCGAATTGACACGATCGACCCATAGCTTTAATCCTAGAAAGGCACCTGGCTCAGATGGCTTTACAGCGGACATCTGCGCAGCAGCAATATCTAGCCGCCCGGGTGTCTTTCTGGGAATATTGAACAAGTGCCTGGCACTCTCATACTTCCCAGCTCAGTGGAAAGAGGCCACAGTAGTGGTGTTGAGAAAGCCGGGAAAAGATGACTACACGCAAGCAAAGTCATATCGCCCCATAGGATTGCTATCAATCCTAGGGAAGATATTCGAAAAAATGCTCATTAAGCGTATACGTTGGCACCTCTTCCCCGGCTTAAACACAAGGCAATATGGATTCGTCCCCCAGCGCTGTACGGAGGACTCCCTCTACGACCTATTACATCACATCAGGGAGAACCTGCAAAAGAAACTTATAAATGTAGTAGTCTCCTTGGACATAGAGGGGGCTTTCGACAGCGCTTGGTGGCCGGCCATTAAGTGTCGCCTTCAGGAAATGGAATGCCCTTCAAACCTCAGAAAGCTGGTAAGCAGCTACTTTCAGGATCGACGAGTCAGACTCAAATACGCAGGGAAAGAAGTGGAAAAGACTACCAATAAGGGGTGTGTTCAGGGGTCAATAGGGGGGCCCACTTTTTGGAACGTCCTATTGGACCCACTGTTGTGCGAACTGGAACGACGAGGGGTATACTGCCAAGCGTTCGCAGATGACGTTGTCCTGATCTTCTCCGGAAACACGGCCACCGTGATAGAAAGACAAGCACGCGAGACTCTCGCCTGTGTGAGTGAGTGGGGCGTCAGAAATAAACTAAAATTCGCGCCGCACAAAACTAACGCTATGGTCATCACCAACAAATTAAAGTACGACGCCCCGCGCGTTCACATGAACGACGTCGAAATAAAAATGGTGGAAGAAATAAGGATATTGGGGGTTACGGTAGACAGGAAGCTCACCTTCCAAAGTCATATAGCTCATACCTGTCGCAAAGCAACCAATATCTATAAACAGTTGTCCAAAGCGGCGCGTATTTCGTGGGGCCTGAGTCCGGAGATAGTCAGGACAATATACGTCGCAGTCATAGAGCCTATCATGCTCTACGGAGCGAGTGCATGGGCTGAGGCTGCTCAAAAAATATCGGTACAAAAGCAGCTGGACGCGGTGCAGAGGGGTTTTGCGCAGAAAATCTGCAGATCCTACCGAACCGTCTCGTTAAATGCCGCGTTGCTCCTGGCTGGTATTCTACCTCTGGATCTCCGAATCCAGGAAGCAGCGCGGATGTATGAAGCCAAACGAGGCATACCGCAGGAGGCAATAGGAGGACGGAGACTGGAGGAGAAAATCAGCTACACAAAGGCCATGCATCCCGCGGACGAAGTAATGGTAGAGTTCCGATGCTTAGAAGACATGGAATCTCAAACCATGGAAGAAAACCAAGTAACCGGGATGCAGGTATATACGGATGGGAGCAGGATGAGCGGCAAGGTGGGAGCTGCACTAACATGTTGGAAAAACGGCGTTGAAATCAAACACAAAAAGTTTAAGCTGGAGCCATTCTGCACCGTGTTCCAAGCAGAGATGTATGCACTGGTCCAAGCTACGGAAATAGCGAAACAAAGTAACGAGCCCACTACCAGCATAATCAGTGACTCTAGATCGTCTCTCGAGCTGCTAAAAGACCAGGACTCCCTCCACCCGCTCGCATACAAAATAAGAAAAAACATTTCTAAGGTCCGGGCACAAGGACGAGAAATTAAATTCTTCTGGATACGAGCTCATGTAGGGGTGGAAGGAAACGAGAGGGCGGACGTACTGGCAAAAGAAGCTGGCTTAAAAAAGACAGCACCCGATTACGACTGCTGCCCCCCATCTTACATTAAACGGACGCTTAGAGAAGGGACGTTGCAGGTGTGGAACGATAGGTACAAAAACAGCCAAACAGCAGCGGTAACAAAAAATGTACTTACCCGATGCAGTACAGGCGTTCCAGCTCCTCAAGAAAATGACGCTCACGCCCACGCTTGTCCAGATGTTGACTGGACACGGAGGATTCAGCCAATACCTGCACAGATTTAAATGTAAGGACAAATCGGAGTGTGCGTGTGATCCGGAGACTGAAGAGTCAGTAGAGCACCTGCTGCTCGAATGTCCGAGATTTGGATTGGCTCGTCACAATCTATGTGTGCAAATAGATACACAAATAAAAAAGCAAACAATCCCGGACATTCTAGCCAACAAGCAGACTAGAACGCCCTTCATAGAGTACTGTGAATACATCGCTAAGCAAACAATTTTAAAAAATAGGACAAGGTAACAAGATATTGATAATTTAAACTAATAGGTAAACTTAAATATATAGTATATAAATGTAGCAATAGTATGGGTATGAAAATAAAAAGTTAATGTAAATAAATGTAATAACAAACACAAAAGTCACCAAATTCCACTCG
>OW203665.1:42500-47500 GCA_934044485.1 Apeira syringaria
AAGATTGTTAGATTGTACTTGTATACTGTGTCATGTATTTTGTAAATTGTATGTAATGTAATTTGTGCCTCCTGTGTGTCATTTATTTTGTAAATTGTATATAATGTATTTTGTACCTCCTGTTATTTTCCGCTACTCCACTTCCCCATTTCCCCTGTTCGACTCTTATGAGCCCGAACTCGTCTCTAACACAGTAAATTGAGCTTCTCAAGGTGTGTCCGCTGCATAACGACTCTGACCAAATGTCAGAGGATTAACAGTATGTACATACATTAAAAAAAAAAAAAAAAAACCTAACCTAACCTAACCTAACCTAACCTAACCTAACCTAACCTAACCTAACCTAACCTAACCTAACCTAACCTAACCTAACCTAACCTAACCTAACCTAACCTAACCTAACCTAACCTAACCTAACCTAACCTAACCTAACCTAACCTAACCTAACCTAACCTAACCTAACCTAACCTAACCTAACCTAACCTAACCTAACCTAACCTAACCTAACCTAACCTAACCTAACCTAACCTAACCTAACCTAACCTAACCTAACCTAACCTAACCTAACCTAACCTAACCTAACCTAACCTAACCTAACCTAACCTGCTAACGATGCGGGCACCTCAACAAATGCTGTCACACCCGATAGGAATACAACCAGTAGGGGCAAAACTTACAAGGTAATGCAGGTTAACTTGCAACGAAAACAATTGGCTACACAGGAGCTATTTGACGAGGCGCGTGCAAGGAAATGCAGCCTAGCTTTACTCCAAGAGCCATACGTGGGATCAATAGGCGAACTCAAGAGGTACACGGGTACAAGAGTGATACAATGCGGACCAAATCGAAGGAAGCCAGTTAAGGCAGCTATAGTAGTCTTCGACGATGAGATGGATGTACTCAGCAACCCTGCGTTGACCACAGAAAACATCGCAGTGACCACCCTAAAAACAAACACGTGGACGGTCGGGGTACTATCCATCTATCTCGAAGGCGACCAGCCGATTGAGCCTTACCTGGACCAAATCAGGGACATCTGCGTTACGCTGCAAACGGACAAAATCATTATCGGAGGGGACGTCAATGCGTGGAGCACTTGGTGGGGCAGTAGAGAAGAGAACAGCAGAGGAGAGGAGCTAAGAGGGTTCTTGGATGAAAATGATCTGCACATCCTAAATCAAGGTACGGACCCCACTTTCGACACAATCCGAGGTGAACAAATATTAACGAGCAACGTAGATATAACCTTTTGTACAAGCCCGTTGCTCAAAAACGTTCACTACTGGAAAGTGGACAAAAACGTCACCAGCTCTGACCACAATGCTATCTGCTTCGAGCTGAACCTAGAAAAGCCCACAATAGGAAGATCTAGGGGCTCAACACGTATTTATGATACCCGGAAAGCTAGATGGGAAGAGTTTACTGCAGCAGTCCGGGAAATACTACAAGAAAAAGAAATAACAGAAGACAGTATAAATAAAATAAAATTGACTGACGACCTGGAAACTGCTATCAGTGAATATATCACCAGCATTCAAACTGCATGCAATAAAACCATCCCTACCATAAAATTAGACACTAGGAAAAAATACTTACCCTGGATGACAGATGAACTCCGGAGTCTGAAGCACGAGATGATCACGAAGAGGCGAAGAGTAGGGCTCGCCGCCCCCCGCAGGCGAAGACACGTGGTGCACGAGTACCTGGAAACAAAAAGTAAATATGAGGAGGAAGCGCGGAAAGCACAGACAACTAGTTGGAAACAACACTGTACTAGACAAGATAAAGAGAGCCTTTGGGACGGCATATATAGGGTGATAAGGAACGCGATGGGAAAACAAGAAGATCAACTTCTAACGCATAACGGAGTAGCTCTAAGCCCAGAGGAGTCAGTGGCATTGCTGACAGATCAATTTTTCCCTGATGATGATAGCGAGCAGGATACTCCAATCCAAGCAGCTATTAGGAGTAAGGCGAACAACATCAGCAATGAATTACCAGACGACACGGAAGACCCACCTTTCACGGTGGCCGAACTGAACCATACGCTAGATAGCTTTAACCCTAAAAAAGCTCCTGGGCTTGACGGATTCACAGCGGATATATGCAGTAGAGCAGTTAAGGCTAAAAGCGAAATATTCCTAGCACTGATGAACAAATGCCTCGGACTAGCATGCTTCCCATTGCCTTGGAAGGAGGCCGCTGTTGTGGTGCTGAGGAAACCAGGGAGGTCAGACTACAGTGCAGTGAAATCATACAGACCAATCGGATTGCTCTCCATATTGGGAAAAATTCTAGAAAAAATGATGATGCGAAGAGTACGATGGCATCTACTCCCTAAAGCAAATCCGCGGCAGTATGGTTTCACTCCACAAAAGTGCACTGAAGACGCCCTGTATGACCTTATGCACCACATCAGGGGCAACCTAGAAAGCAAAGAAATAAACCTAGTGGTGTCTTTAGATATAGAAGGCGCTTTTGATAGTGCTTGGTGGCCCTCAATTAAGTGTCAATTAATAGAGAAAAAGTGCCCCATAAACCTAAGAAAACTTATAAAAAGCTATTTTGAAGACCGTAAAGTAGTGGTGCATTACGCGGGAACGAAACTAAGACGTACGACACAAAAAGGCTGTGTGCAGGGCTCCATAGGCGGCCCAACTTTTTGGAATCTGCTCTTGGACCCACTACTAGACGACCTAGGCAGACGTGGCGTATACAGCCAGGCGTTTGCGGACGACGTTGTACTTGTGTTCTCGGGGAAAAACTCTAGCAAAATCGAGCAACAAGCAAATGAAACTCTCGCACATGTGCGCGATTGGGGCGTTAAAAACAAGCTAAAATTTTCAGCACAAAAAACCAATGCAATGGTCATTACAAGGAAGATGAAATTTGATGCCCCAAGAGTGCACATGAGCGGGAGGGACATCGCACTGGTGAGCGACATAAAGCTGCTCGGCCTCACAATAGATAGCGGACTCACGTTCAATAAACATGTGTCCGCTGTCTGCTGCAAGGCCACCAACATCTACAGGCAGCTTGCTCGAGCTGCAAAAATCGAGTGGGGACTCAACCCCGAGATCACAAGGACAATTTACGTATCCGTAATAGAGCCCACGATTATGTATGCCTCGAGCGCCTGGGCTACAGCAACAAACAAACTAACGGTCCAGAAACAACTAAATGTGGTCTCCAGGGGATTCGCACAGAAAATATGTAGGTCGTATAGAACGGTGTCCTTCAACGCAGCGATGGTCCTGGCGGGTCTGATCCCGCTCGACCTGAGAGTAAGAGAGGCCGCCGAATTATATGAGACCAAAAGGGGAGAACATGACCACGTGTACAAGGGCAGAGAAATAGAAAGGAAGGTAGGCATCACGAAAGCGGAACACCCTGCAAATCTAGAGGATATACACTATGAAATCCTAAACAACGAAATGGACATCCAAGAACATAACCTCCCTAAAACACACATTTATACAGACGGGAGCAGAATAAAGGACCAAGTTGGAGCTGCTTATTGCCTGTGGGAGGAGGGATTGGAAAAAAGGTCACACAAGATGAAGCTTGAGTCGTTCTGCACGGTGTTTCAGGCCGAACTATATGCTATCCATCAGGCAACTGAACATCTACAGAAACACAAACCTAACACAGTTGCCGTGTTGAGCGACTCAAGATCCGCCTTGGACCTTATTAAAAACCCAGAAACTCTCCACCCCTTGGCCTTTGAAATAAGGAACAACATTAAAACCCTCAAAACCAGAGGCATCACCATCCGCCTCTTTTGGATTAAAGCACACGTTGGTGTGCCCGGTAACGAACGTGCTGATGCACTTGCAAAGGAGGCCGCCTTGAACACGAAAGTCGTCCCCCGATATAGAAAGTTCCCCGTTTCTTTTGCGAAAAGAAACATCCGAGAAAGATCTGTTGAGACATGGAACAACAGATACCAAACAGAAGACACCGCCCAAGTTACAAAATTATTTTTCCCCACTATCCCAGAGGCACATAGACTAATTAGAAAAATTGACCTGACACCGTTACTTACACAAGTATTCACAGGCCATGGTGGGTTTTCTGCGTATCTTAATCGATTTAAGTGCAAGGAAAGTCCATCATGCGTCTGTGAAGAAAGCAAGGAGGAGACAGTGCAGCATCTCTTGCTAGACTGCCCAAAATACGGCGTGAGGAGGCACGACCTGGAGTCTATAACGAACGTGAAGTTGACCACATCCACATTGTACGAAATGTTGACTGGAAACGACACCAGGCCGCGCCTCTTAGCGTACTGTGCTGCGGTGGCACAGGATGCAGTACAGCGAAATAAAACGAGGTGACGCTAAGAGTCACTTAGTCTTATTTCACACGAACGGGTTGGAATATATAATATGTTCGATATGTATTCGTTAAGAATATAATACGTTACATTTATAACTGCTATGAAACCGAAGGAATGTTTGTGTAAGCAACGGAAAATCTAAACCGACAAAATCTTAGGAATATAATTTATACATTAAATAATAGAAAATCATAATGCATTACACAATATAATATCTGGTCGATTTATAACATGTCAATTGTACGAAAGGGTACGTTAAAAACTACGTTAAAAAACAAGCCGACGAAACTTTAAAATTAAAAATAAATAAATAAAATAAACTATAAGATAAATAACAATAAGAACTAACTATTACACTAACTATTACAATCTAAACAAATTACGAACGTCATACGACAAAATAAAACATGAAAAGACTTAATAAAAAACAAATCCTAAAAAAAGGTCTCTGGAGAATACCAGAGGTAAGTCGGCGCATGGAAACGGCCATGTCAATTAAAAAAAAAAAAAAAAACCTAACCTAACCTAACCTAACCTAACCTAACCTAACCTAACCTAACCTAACCTAACCTAACCTAACCTAACCTAACCTAACCTAACCTAACCTAACCTAACCTAACCTAACCTAACCTAACCTAACCTAACCTAACCTAACCTAACCTAA
>OW203665.1:52500-60000 GCA_934044485.1 Apeira syringaria
ACCTAACCTAACCTAACCTAACCTAACCTAACCTAACCTAACCTAACCTAACCTAACCTAACCTAACCTAACCTAACCTAACCTAACCTAACCTAACCTAACCTAACCTAACCTAACCTAACCTAACCTAACCTAACCTAACCTAACCTAACCTAACCTAACCTAACCTAACCTAACCTAACCTAACCTAACCTAACCTAACCTAACCTAACCTAACCTAACCTAACCTAACCTAACCTAACCTAACCTAACCTAACCTAACCTAACCTAACCTAACCTAACCTAACCTAACCTAACCTAACCTAACCTAACCTAACCTAACCTAACCTAACCTAACCTAACCTAACCTAACCTAACCTAACCTAACCTAACCTAACCTAACCTAACCTAACCTAACCTAACCTAACCTAACCTAACCTAACCTAACCTAACCTAACCTAACCTAACCTAACCTAACCTAACCTAACCTAACCTAACCTAACCTAACCTAACCTAACCTAACCTAACCTAACCTAACCTAACCTAACCTAACCTAACCTAACCTAACCTAACCTAACCTAACCTAACCTAACCTAACCTAACCTAACCTAACCTAACCTAACCTAACCTAACCTAACCTAACCTAACCTAACCTAACCTAACCTAACCTAACCTAACCTAACCTAACCTAACCTAACCTAACCTAACCTAACCTAACCTAACCTAACCTAACCTAACCTAACCTAACCTAACCTAACCTAACCTAACCTAACCTAACCTAACCTAACCTAACCTAACCTAACCTAACCTAACCTAACCTAACCTAACCTAACCTAACCTAACCTAACCTAACCTAACCTAACCTAACCTAACCTAACCTAACCTAACCTAACCTAACCTAACCTAACCTAACCTAACCTAACCTAACCTAACCTAACCTAACCTAACCTAACCTAACCTAACCTAACCTAACCTAACCTAACCTAACCTAACCTAACCTAACCTAACCTAACCTAACCTAACCTAACCTAACCTAACCTAACCTAACCTAACCTAACCTAACCTAACCTAACCTAACCTAACCTAACCTAACCTAACCTAACCTAACCTAACCTAACCTAACCTAACCTAACCTAACCTAACCTAACCTAACCTAACCTAACCTAACCTAACCTAACCTAACCTAACCTAACCTAACCTAACCTAACCTAACCTAACCTAACCTAACCTAACCTAACCTAACCTAACCTAACCTAACCTAACCTAACCTAACCTAACCTAACCTAACCTAACCTAACCTAACCTAACCTAACCTAACCTAACCTAACCTAACCTAACCTAACCTAACCTAACCTAACCTAACCTAACCTAACCTAACCTAACCTAACCTAACCTAACCTAACCTAACCTAACCTAACCTAACCTAACCTAACCTAACCTAACCTAACCTAACCTAACCTAACCTAACCTAACCTAACCTAACCTAACCTAACCTAACCTAACCTAACCTAACCTAACCTAACCTAACCTAACCTAACCTAACCTAACCTAACCTAACCTAACCTAACCTAACCTAACCTAACCTAACCTAACCTAACCTAACCTAACCTAACCTAACCTAACCTAACCTAACCTAACCTAACCTAACCTAACCTAACCTAACCTAACCTAACCTAACCTAACCTAACCTAACCTAACCTAACCTAACCTAACCTAACCTAACCTAACCTAACCTAACCTAACCTAACCTAACCTAACCTAACCTAACCTAACCTAACCTAACCTAACCTAACCTAACCTAACCTAACCTAACCTAACCTAACCTAACCTAACCTAACCTAACCATATCTAATATAACACAATTGTGACATGAAAGTTGGGTCTATATATCCATATCTGAGTAGCCAGAATAGTAATTAGGCATTATATACAGTAATAAGATAGTATAGTCCTCCTTACACACTGATTTTAAAAGTTTTTTTATGTGGAAAAATCAAACATTATACAAATTTTACAAAAATTGACTTCTTCGCTTCCAGCAGAAGATAGTTCTATCGTAGGACCCAGTATAAGCTTACGACGCACTAATCTGCACTCAGATTTGGACGGAAAATACGGTTATTTTAGGTTTAGTTAGCATTTTACAAGTATTATCTATACAATTTACAACTTTTACAAATTTATTATTTTAGTCTTAATTATTAGCGCTTGGTTGGGCATATCCGACCAAGGCCGACTAAGGCCTTCATAATTGGGCAGCCATCTAGTCACTAGTTAGAACAATTAGGTTAGGATCTTATTTTTACTACTTTACTTATTATTTATTCCACTTTTAGCCTTTACAACTTTTACAAATTTACATTTTAACCATTTTAATTATTTTATTATTTCCAACGAAAACGCAAGCGGCGTTGACACACTCCCCCTCTTCTTTCCGCACCCCCACCTTCCACAAACATGTTGGGGATGAGAACCCCGGTGAAGCCCCCAAAAGCGGCCGACAACGTACTCGATAAATCGACCGCCGACAGCCCAAACGAGCCGGGATCCTCTCACACCAAAAGTGTGAGAGAAAGTGTCCACGAGTGGGAGGCTGTGATACCGGAGCATACCCGAGTCAGCCTCTCGCCCAAGGAACAGATCAGGGAGGCTGGGTTAACGAGATCCAACCCAGCGGCTCGGAGACTCTTGTCGGAAACCATCACTATTAGCCCACCGAAACCTGGTGGCTCAAAGTCTTCCGACAGAGTAGCCGAAGCAAGGTCCTGGCTCTTAAAGGCCAAGCAACACATAAACGCGTCCCGCAACCTGAAGTTAGAGCTTAAGCAGGGAATCACGCTGGCGGTTGAGCAGCTGTTTCGACTGGCGAAGGAGTCTGGTAGTAGCAAGGGTCGAGCAGCTGCTCAACAGCCAGCGGAAACTGAAACGGAAAAGGGTAAGATAAGTGGAGAAAATAGAAAAGACAGGGCCAAGGGACAGGTAGGAAGTCCAGAAGGTTTACTGGCGCCGTGCGAAATGCTAAATGAATTAGCGGGACACACAAAAGTACTGGCAGAACACAAACAGGAAATGGCCTTACTGAGTGAACAACTCAAAACCTATCGAAGGCTCTGCGAGGAAAACGACATTCTGCAACCATTGCGGAACACCCTAACTGAAGTAAAGACAGTAAAAAAGATGATTTCAGAGGAAGTTATGGGCAAACTGAACGCGGCACCAGGTTTACTGTCGAAGTGCGAGGGACTGCAAAATATCGACAAAATAATCGATGAAGTGCGAGATCTGCGTCAGATCACCGAAGAAACCGGCAAGAGAGTGGCATCCATAAAGGACGCACCCTCATATGCCGAGGTTCTGTCGGGCTCCATTTGCAGACCTACAGCAAAAAACATACCAAGCCACTCCATCATAGTGTCCTCCAACTCTGAAGAGGACACTAGCGACGAAGTCCTCGGAAAGGTAAGGGAAGTACTGGAAGCAAAGACCAGCGGGTTCCAAGTGCAAAGAGTTCGCAAGGTTAGAAATCAGAAAATCGTTTTGAGTTGCACTGACAGGGAGGAACTTAAACAAATTACCAACAAGCTAACCTCCAAAGGTAACCTCAAGGTAGAAGAGGCAAAGAATAAGGACCCCCTGATTATCTTAAAAGACGTTCTCAGTTACAACTCAAACGACGACATAATCGAGGCCCTAAAAACCCAAAACTCTTCACTTCTAAGAGACCTCAAACCCGACGAAATAAGAGTGGCAGTCAAATACCGTAGAAGAGCAAGAAACCCGCACGAGAACCACGTGATACTGCAGGTCTCTCCGAAGGTCTGGCAAACCCTTACGGTAGCCGAAAGGATACATGTGGACCTGCAGTATGTGCTGGTGCAGGACCAATCCCCTTTAATCCAATGCACAAGATGCCTGGGCTATGGTCACAGCCGCAAATTGTGCAAGGATACCGTGGACCTATGTGCTCACTGCGGAGGTCCACACCTTCGAGGAGATTGCCCTAGCTACAAACTAGGTGAACCACCCGTCTGCAAAAACTGCAAAATAGCAAAAAATCAGGACACAAGCCACACGGCATTTGATGGAGAGTGCCCCATACGTCGTAAATGGGACGTAATAGCAAGAAGCAGTGTGGCGTATTGCTAACGATGAGGGCACCCCAACAAATGCCTGCACACAAACGAATAACGATGAAACCAGGAAAAAAGTGTACACAATAATGCAGGCAAACCTACAACGCAAGGAACTCGCAACCCAGGAGCTCTTTGATGAAGCGCGCAGCAGAAACTGCAGCTTGGCACTGGTTCAAGAACCATATGTGGGCTCAAAAGGAGAACTAAAGAGTTACGCAGGCACAAGAATAATTCAGTGTGGACCTGGACGGGAAAAACCAGTTAAGGCGGCCATAATAGTATTTGACGATGAAATGGAAGTAATCAACAATGCATCCCTAAACTCCGAAAACATCGCGGTAGCTATCCTAAAAACCAACAAATGGAATGTGGGAGTGCTGTCCATCTACTTGGAGGGATCGGAGCCAATTGACCCTTATCTGACCAGGATCAGGGAAATTTGTCTCGCTCTGCAAATCGACAAAGTTCTCTGTGGGGGTGATGTTAATGCATGGAGTACGTGGTGGGGAAGCAGGGAGGAAAACTGTAGAGGAGAAGAACTGAGAGGCTACTTGGATGAAAATGATCTGCATATATTGAACAGAGGTACCGACCCAACGTTCGATACAATCCGAGGTGACGCGATACTTACCAGCAATGTGGATATAACGTTTTGCACGACACCGCTGCTACCAAACATCCACAACTGGAGAGTAGACAAAACCGTCACAAGCTCGGATCACAATGCGATCATATTCGAAATGAACCTGGAAAAACCAACAGAGTACAGGCCAAAAAGCTCTACACGACTTTACAATACCCGCAAGGCTCGCTGGGATGAGTTCGTTACCGTAGTAAGGAATGAACTGGAAGAAAATGGAATGACATGCACTAGTATAACTAATTTACAATCACCGGAAAATTTAGAAATAGCAATAGCGAAATACATTAATATTATTAAGAAAGCATGCAATAAAGCCATACCAGCTATTAAAAATAAAAGCAAAAAGAGGTACTTACCTTGGATGACAGAAGAAATCCGCAGCCTGAAGAGCGAGGTCCTCACGAAGAGACGTAGAGTAAGTCACGCAGCCCCCCGTAGACGGAAACATGTGGTAGATGAGTACCTGAAAGCAAAGAATGAATATGAAGAAAAAGTAAAGATAGCCCAGACAACAAGCTGGAAAGAATTTTGCACAAAGCAAGACAAAGAGAGTCTATGGGACAGTATTTATCGGGTGATGAGGAGAACGGAGGGAAGAAAAGAGGATCAACTGCTTATGGAAGATGGAGAAGTTCTTAGTCCAGAGAAATCAGTAGCGTTGCTGACTAGAACCTTCTTCCCGGAAGATGATAGCGAACAGGATATTCCAATCCACGCAGCTATCAGAAGTAAAGCGGAAACGTTCAGCAATGCACTACCACAAGACACCGACGACCCACCTTTTACAGTGGCTGAACTAAAACGGACTTTGAACGACTTCAACGCCAAAAAAGCGCCAGGATTAGATGGATTTACAGCGGATATTTGCAGTAGAGCAATATACGCTGCAAGTGAAGTCTTTCTGGCCCTAGCGAACAGATGCCTCTCCCTCTCCTTCTTCCCACCGCCCTGGAAGGAGGCAGCTGTCGTGGTGCTGAGGAAAGCAGGTAAGTCTGATTACGGCGCAGCGAAATCATACAGGCCCATCGGTCTACTGCCGATTTTCGGCAAGATACTAGAAAAGATGATGATACGTAGGATCCGGTGGCACGTACTTCCCTTGTGCAACCCACGCCAGTATGGTTTCGTTCCTCAACGGTGTACCGAAGACGCCCTGTACGACCTCATGCGCCACGTCAGGGACAACCTAGAAGAGAAAAAAATAAATGTCATTGTGTCTCTGGACATAGAAGGCGCATTTGATAGCGCCTGGTGGCCCGCTATCAAATGCCAACTGCTCGAAAAGAGATGCCCATTAAACCTAAGGAGGCTCGTAAACAGTTACTTGGAGGACCGAAAAGTAGTAGTACTTTATGCGGGCAAAACAGCAACACAGAAAACCCAAAAAGGGTGCGTACAAGGTTCCATAAGTGGGCCAACATTTTGGAATTTACTCTTGGACCCACTCCTGGACGACATAGGGAAAAAAGGAGTATATATCCAGGCATTCGCAGACGATGTGGTCCTGGTGTTCTCGGGGAATTCGACTGCCAAAATCGAACAGCAAGCTAACACAACCCTTGCCTATGTGCATGATTGGGGCGTCACAAATAAACTCAAGTTTTCCGCACAAAAAACCAATGCAATGGTGATAACAAAGAAATTGAAATATGACGCCCCAAAAATGCACATGAGTGGAAGGGAGATCAAACTGGTTGGCGAAATAAAACTTTTGGGCCTCACAATAGACGGTGGACTTACATTTAACAAACATGTGTCGGCCGTCTGTTGTAAGTCCACAAATATTTACAAACAACTAGCACGTGCTGCCAAAATAGAATGGGGACTGAACCCCGAAATCACCAGGACAATTTACGTCTCTGTGATAGAGCCGACGATAATGTACGCATCCAGTATCTGGGCCCGCGCTGCGAACAAAATTACGGTCCAAAAACAGCTAAACGCGGTTTCCCGCGGTTTCGCCCAAAAGATCTGCAGGTCATATAGGACGGTGTCTTTGAATGCGGCAATGGCTTTAGCGAGACTAATCCCATTAGACCTGAGGATCCAAGAGGCCGCCGAACTATACGAGACCAAGCAAGGTAAGCATGGAGACATCTACAAAGGCCGACAGCTCGAAAAGAATGTGTGCTTTACGAAGTCGCGTCATCCGGCTGAAATGGAAGACATATCTTACGAGAACCTAAACGCCGACACTGGGTCCGCAGACTGCGAGCTTCCTAATATTCTTATCTACACAGATGGGAGTAGAATAGACGATAAGGTAGGAGCGGCTTATTGTCTCTGGGATGGTGGTAAGGAAACAAGGACCAAAAAAATGAGACTCGAGTCGTTCTGCACAGTATTTCAAGCTGAACTCTATGCTATCTACCAAGCCACAGAGTTGCTTCATAAATACAAAGCGGATGCGGTTGCTGTGCTGAGCGACTCGAGGTCAGCCCTGGATCTGATAAAAAACCCTAACACACTCCACCCAATTGCATTCGAAATAAGAAAGAACATCGAATTATTGCAGACCAAGGGGCTAAAAATCCGGCTTTTCTGGGTGAAAGCCCATGTGGGAGTCCCAGGCAATGAGCGCGCTGACGAGCTAGCCAAGGAGGCCGCACAACGGACAAAAACTGCCCCACAATATAACAAGTTCCCAGTGTCATACGCAAAGAAAGTAATAAGGGCCAAGACAATTGAGACGTGGAACAAAAGATACCTTCAGGGAGACACTGCCCAAGTCACTAAAATCTTCCT
>OW203665.1:62500-67500 GCA_934044485.1 Apeira syringaria
TAACCTAACCTAACCTAACCTAACCTAACCTAACCTAACCTAACCTAACCTAACCTAACCTAACCTAACCTAACCTAACCTAACCTAACCTAACCTAACCTAACCTAACCTAACCTAACCTAACCTAACCTAACCTAACCTAACCTAACCTAACCTAACCTAACCTAACCTAACCTAACCTAACCTAACCTAACCTAACCTAACCTAACCTAACCTAACCTAACCTAACCTAACCTAACCTAACCTAACCTAACCTAACCTAACCTAACCTAACCTAACCTAACCTAACCTAACCTAACCTAACCTAACCTAACCTAACCTAACCTAACCTAACCTAACCTAACCTAACCTAACCTAACCTAACCTAACCTAACCTAACCTAACCTAACCTAACCTAACCTAACCTAACCTAACCTAACCTAACCTAACCTAACCTAACCTAACCTAACCTAACCTAACCTAACCTAACCTAACCTAACCTAACCTAACCTAACCTAACCTAACCTAACCTAACCTAACCTAACCTAACCTAACCTAACCTAACCTAACCTAACCTAACCTAACCTAACCTAACCTAACCTAACCTAACCTAACCTAACCTAACCTAACCTAACCTAACCTAACCTAACCTAACCTAACCTAACCTAACCTAACCTAACCTAACCTAACCTAACCTAACCTAACCTAACCTAACCTAACCTAACCTAACCTAACCTAACCTAACCTAACCTAACCTAACCTAACCTAACCTAACCTAACCTAACCTAACCTAACCTAACCTAACCTAACCTAACCTAACCTAACCTAACCTAACCTAACCTAACCTAACCTAACCTAACCTAACCTAACCTAACCTAACCTAACCTAACCTAACCTAACCTAACCTAACCTAACCTAACCTAACCTAACCTAACCTAACCTAACCTAACCTAACCTAACCTAACCTAACCTAACCTAACCTAACCTAACCTAACCTAACCTAACCTAACCTAACCTAACCTAACCTAACCTAACCTAACCTAACCTAACCTAACCTAACCTAACCTAACCTAACCTAACCTAACCTAACCTAACCTAACCTAACCTAACCTAACCTAACCTAACCTAACCTAACCTAACCTAACCTAACCTAACCTAACCTAACCTAACCTAACCTAACCTAACCTAACCTAACCTAACCTAACCTAACCTAACCTAACCTAACCTAACCTAACCTAACCTAACCTAACCTAACCTAACCTAACCTAACCTAACCTAACCTAACCTAACCTAACCTAACCTAACCTAACCTAACCTAACCTAACCTAACCTAACCTAACCTAACCTAACCTAACCTAACCTAACCTAACCTAACCTAACCTAACCTAACCTAACCTAACCTAACCTAACCTAACCTAACCTAACCTAACCTAACCTAACCTAACCTAACCTAACCTAACCTAACCTAACCTAACCTAACCTAACCTAACCTAACCTAACCTAACCTAACCTAACCTAACCTAACCTAACCTAACCTAACCTAACCTAACCTAACCTAACCTAACCTAACCTAACCTAACCTAACCTAACCTAACCTAACCTAACCTAACCTAACCTAACCTAACCTAACCTAACCTAACCTAACCTAACCTAACCTAACCTAACCTAACCTAACCTAACCTAACCTAACCTAACCTAACCTAACCTAACCTAACCTAACCTAACCTAACCTAACCTAACCTAACCTAACCTAACCTAACCTAACCTAACCTAACCTAACCTAACCTAACCTAACCTAACCTAACCTAACCTAACCTAACCTAACCTAACCTAACCTAACCTAACCTAACCTAACCTAACCTAACCTAACCTAACCTAACCTAACCTAACCTAACCTAACCTAACCTAACCTAACCTAACCTAACCTAACCTAACCTAACCTAACCTAACCTAACCTAACCTAACCTAACCTAACCTAACCTAACCTAACCTAACCTAACCTAACCTAACCTAACCTAACCTAACCTAACCTAACCTAACCTAACCTAACCTAACCTAACCTAACCTAACCTAACCTAACCTAACCTAACCTAACCTAACCTAACCTAACCTAACCTAACCTAACCTAACCTAACCTAACCTAACCTAACCTAACCTAACCTAACCTAACCTAACCTAACCTAACCTAACCTAACCTAACCTAACCTAACCTAACCTAACCTAACCTAACCTAACCTAACCTAACCTAACCTAACCTAACCTAACCTAACCTAACCTAACCTAACCTAACCTAACCTAACCTAACCTAACCTAACCTAACCTAACCTAACCTAACCTAACCTAACCTAACCTAACCTAACCTAACCTAACCTAACCTAACCTAACCTAACCTAACCTAACCTAACCTAACCTAACCTAACCTAACCTAACCTAACCTAACCTAACCTAACCTAACCTAACCTAACCTAACCTAACCTAACCTAACCTAACCTAACCTAACCTAACCTAACCTAACCTAACCTAACCTAACCTAACCTAACCTAACCTAACCTAACCTAACCTAACCTAACCTAACCTAACCTAACCTAACCTAACCTAACCTAACCTAACCTAACCTAACCTAACCTAACCTAACCTAACCTAACCTAACCTAACCTAACCTAACCTAACCTAACCTAACCTAACCTAACCTAACCTAACCTAACCTAACCTAACCTAACCTAACCTAACCTAACCTAACCTAACCTAACCTAACCTAACCTAACCTAACCTAACCTAACCTAACCTAACCTAACCTAACCTAACCTAACCTAACCTAACCTAACCTAACCTAACCTAACCTAACCTAACCTAACCTAACCTAACCTAACCTAACCTAACCTAACCTAACCTAACCTAACCTAACCTAACCTAACCTAACCTAACCTAACCTAACCTAACCTAACCTAACCTAACCTAACCTAACCTAACCTAACCTAACCTAACCTAACCTAACCTAACCTAACCTAACCTAACCTAACCTAACCTAACCTAACCTAACCTAACCTAACCTAACCTAACCTAACCTAACCTAACCTAACCTAACCTAACCTAACCTAACCTAACCTAACCTAACCTAACCTAACCTAACCTAACCTAACCTAACCTAACCTAACCTAACCTAACCTAACCTAACCTAACCTAACCTAACCTAACCTAACCTAACCTAACCTAACCTAACCTAACCTAACCTAACCTAACCTAACCTAACCTAACCTAACCTAACCTAACCTAACCTAACCTAACCTAACCTAACCTAACCTAACCTAACCTAACCTAACCTAACCTAACCTAACCTAACCTAACCTAACCTAACCTAACCTAACCTAACCTAACCTAACCTAACCTAACCTAACCTAACCTAACCTAACCTAACCTAACCTAACCTAACCTAACCTAACCTAACCTAACCTAACCTAACCTAACCTAACCTAACCTAACCTAACCTAACCTAACCTAACCTAACCTAACCTAACCTAACCTAACCTAACCTAACCTAACCTAACCTAACCTAACCTAACCTAACCTAACCTAACCTAACCTAACCTAACCTAACCTAACCTAACCTAACCTAACCTAACCTAACCTAACCTAACCTAACCTAACCTAACCTAACCTAACCTAACCTAACCTAACCTAACCTAACCTAACCTAACCTAACCTAACCTAACCTAACCTAACCTAACCTAACCTAACCTAACCTAACCTAACCTAACCTAACCTAACCTAACCTAACCTAACCTAACCTAACCTAACCTAACCTAACCTAACCTAACCTAACCTAACCTAACCTAACCTAACCTAACCTAACCTAACCTAACCTAACCTAACCTAACCTAACCTAACCTAACCTAACCTAACCTAACCTAACCTAACCTAACCTAACCTAACCTAACCTAACCTAACCTAACCTAACCTAACCTAACCTAACCTAACCTAACCTAACCTAACCTAACCTAACCTAACCTAACCTAACCTAACCTAACCTAACCTAACCTAACCTAACCTAACCTAACCTAACCTAACCTAACCTAACCTAACCTAACCTAACCTAACCTAACCTAACCTAACCTAACCTAACCTAACCTAACCTAACCTAACCTAACCTAACCTAACCTAACCTAACCTAACCTAACCTAACCTAACCTAACCTAACCTAACCTAACCTAACCTAACCTAACCTAACCTAACCTAACCTAACCTAACCTAACCTAACCTAACCTAACCTAACCTAACCTAACCTAACCTAACCTAACCTAACCTAACCTAACCTAACCTAACCTAACCTAACCTAACCTAACCTAACCTAACCTAACCTAACCTAACCTAACCTAACCTAACCTAACCTAACCTAACCTAACCTAACCTAACCTAACCTAACCTAACCTAACCTAACCTAACCTAACCTAACCTAACCTAACCTAACCTAACCTAACCTAACCTAACCTAACCTAACCTAACCTAACCTAACCTAACCTAACCTAACCTAACCTAACCTAACCTAACCTAACCTAACCTAACCTAACCTAACCTAACCTAACCTAACCTAACCTAACCTAACCTAACCTAACCTAACCTAACCTAACCTAACCTAACCTAACCTAACCTAACCTAACCTAACCTAACCTAACCTAACCTAACCTAACCTAACCTAACCTAACCTAACCTAACCTAACCTAACCTAACCTAACCTAACCTAACCTAACCTAACCTAACCTAACCTAACCTAACCTAACCTAACCTAACCTAACCTAACCTAACCTAACCTAACCTAACCTAACCTAACCTAACCTAACCTAACCTAACCTTAACTCAATAAACATGTGTCCGCTGTCTGCTGCAAGGCCACCAACATCTACAGGCAGCTTGCTCGAGCTGCAAAAATCGAGTGGGGACTCAACCCCGAGATCACAAGGACAATTTACGTATCCGTAATAGAGCCCACGATTATGTATGCCTCGAGCGCCTGGGCTACAGCAACA